>JAXGGA010001772.1:0-140752 GCA_038373865.1 Uloborus plumipes | reverse complement strand
TTTCTCTTTAATATTTCGCTTTTATTGCTCACGGAAGTCATTTTTTCATATGAACTAGAGTTCAGAGAAAGAAAACTATCTATTATGGATCATTTTAAAGGGACCAGCTTGTGATTAGGTATGCTATATTTTTTGTTTTCTCCTTATCATTGTAGTTAGGTTACATTTAGTTGCCAAACCATAGTAATATGACCATTTTCTATAGAAACAATCTTATTCGTGCTGTCATTAGACATTGGGTCGCATTTTAGACCTTTAAATAGGCTTGTTCACTTATGCGTCTCTCTCACTTATGCGCATTTTTCTGTTGGTCCCTTGGGCCGGCGCATAAGTGAGAGTTCACTGTATAATTAATTAATAATTTGCAGCATGCAATACATTTTAGTCATAATGTGTGATGTCACTTATTGCCCTTTCAGCCATCTTGTTTCAATAACACTAACCTCCTCCCATTTTTAAAGTATAACATTTATGTATGGCTTGTAAACACATATATAGTATAAAGCAGTAGATTACTGCCCCTTAGCTAGGGTTAACCCTCCGGCAGTTTCAGAATTACATGTTAAATGGACGTGATAAGATGTCCAAAACCGTCAGGCTATTAAGGCAGAAACACACCCCAAATCAGTTATTCCATCCAAGGACTGCAGTTTTGTGACTGTTAGCACTCATCAGCCTGGAATAGGAAGTAACTGAGATGGAGGCAGAAATCCTTTACCAGAAGCGAAGAATGTCAAAAAAAAATAAAAAAAAATAGAAACTAATGCAAAATTAGAACACCAGCCAAATACCACACAATGGTACAGAGTACAACCTGCAAATTTAAGGCAGAGCTCGGGTATAAGCATAAGTTACCACCACTAAGCCAGGGATAAGGCAGAAACATATGCAATACATCCCTAACTCAGTTATTCCATTCAAGAACTGCAGTTTTGTGCTTGTTAGCACTCATCAACCTGGAATAGGAAGTAACTGAGCTAAAATAACTGTAAGACAACAAATAAAGTCTAGCTTAACATTTTTTTTTTTTTTTTACTTTTCAAAAAGCATATGGAATTATGCTTCAAAGTATTAGAGTTTAGGTATTATTATTTTCAGGTATTATTAATTTTCATTATTGCTTTGCCTAGTTAAAATGCTTTTCAAAACTTACCATATATCTTCTTTCTAAGTGCATTGGACTGGAGGTAGGTTGAAAAGCAGTTTGAATGGGTGGCTTTGGTGCTTCAATTATCTTAAATTTTGGCTCCTCCACCTCATTTTTTACAGAAATATTGTCAGGTATGTCATCTATTTCTTCAGCAGATCCAAATATTTTAGGTTCTAAGGTTGCTTTAATAGCACCAATGTCAAAAGCTAAACAGAATTTTTTTTCTTTTTAATTAAGCTTGTATAACATTCATCTTAAAAATAATTCAATGCTGAAAAATTTAATTGAAAATGGACAAGCTTATGATTCGTTTATGAACACACACAGAGACAGACACACAGAATTATGAAAAGTACGATATAGCAAGTCAATGAAAGTTATCACATAAACTACATACAATCAAACCACTTTATAATGTTCTGTTCACCATACATTCAGTCCTTACGAGAAGTTCAAATTGATTTAATAAATAATTTTGAGTATATTTTGTTGCCACTTATATCATAAATTCATAATCTCCGTACTCGCCATTTTGGAAAAATATTTCTGAAAATTATCAATTGCAATAGTAATTACTTAAAAAGCAATTAACTAGAATATTCTGAAAGGCTTCCGTCCTTTTCTGTATTTTATTGAAAAAAAAAAAGTAAATGCAAAGTCAGCTACCAACTAAACTCAGGATAATACTCAGTGGCGTAACTTCAAATTTAGGGCCCCCCCGCAGAAAATATGATTGCCCCCCCCCCCCCACACACACACATAAAAAAGAAACAAAATTTTTGAAAAAAAAAAATCAGAAAAAATTTAAAACTCATATCAGGTTTTTATGTTTCTTATTCATTTTTTATATTTTAGGTTTCTTGACTTTCGTAATAAATCTACAATGTAGTATGAAAGGTGATGAAAGTAAAGAACGAATTAAGACTGTAAGTGTAATAAAGGAATCGGCCAAAAATTTTAAAATTCTTTTTTTTTTTTTTTTTTTGAGAGGGGGGAGGGGGGATAAAGGAAAATTAGGTGCAGATACTGAAGGGGGACAAAATATAAAATCACAAACAGACAAATACTGTACTTCACTTCCCTATTGGAGAATTAAAATGCAAAAAGGTTACTTTATACTCTGTTGACAGACGTACTTGACAACTTCAAATTGGTTTAAATTTTACCCAACTTTAGCCAAAATAAAACAACATGCTTCAATGCAATTTAAACTTTGATTTATGCATCACATAACTACATATATACGTAAAATATACATATAATATACATTGATTAAATTCCAAGTGATTTAAACCATGATTAAAAACAAGAATACCCGTAAGTAGCAAAATAGATTTGAAATTACTTTTGCTTTACCGTACACATATTTTATCCCATGCGTACGTTCTAAAAATTTTATAACAGTAGAAATTTGCCGTGTCACAGTAATAAGAATATTTTTAAAGAGCAATATTCTAGAAGTTCATGAAATTGCAAAAGTCACTGAATATGCATAAGTCAGTTGCTAGAGGTTTCAATGAGGTTGTTTATGGCACTACAGTGATAGAAATGTACAACTACTCGAATTGATAATAAAGTTACTGCTGCAACAAAACTGAAAAATGTTAGTTTGAATTTTTTTACATCAATTGAAAAGCAGATATTCGAGCCGAACTACGCACTCATGACTTTTTCGTGAAATGTCGTCACATATACGAAGACACAGAAGAAAATTGTAGATGTTAAAAGGCAGGAATAAAAATATTACATTGGACAAAAATTGGAAAAATGAGCAAACAAATAAATAGAATAAAATAAATAAATCAACGTACATTTGCCACATGAACGAATCCGATGAAAAACTTTCTCATTTACATGGACTTTTGATATTTGAACTCGTAATGGGCCTATTCTATGCTTAGATTAGGGCTTATCCTCACGGCCCGATTGAGATTTCTCGGGGCGCTAGAGCAAAAACTTCTTTGGGGCCCCTGCTTTCAAGCTTTACAATTTTAACCTTTGGCCGAAACAATTTTTGTCATAGACTGAAACTGAAACAATATTAGCCGTTTGGGGGCCCCTAAAGAGCGAGGGAGGGGGGCTTGGCCACGGCCTTATTCAGTAATCAGGCCCTGCTTATCCTCCCCCTGCCCCTTCTCTCTTACTTCGCTTTGGGCTCTTCTAAACTGGAAACTGCCCTCTTGGAAGTATTGTGGTGGTACGGTATGGATAATTGATCACTTGCTGCCTTTCTTTCCCTGTGACCTTATGACCTTTTCAAGGCACGCGAACGGAAGGGAGAACACCAGTCGAACGCGGAGTGTTATCTGGGGAATGAAAACATTATCGCGTGGAGAAAACTCTTGTCCCTCGCAAACGTGGAAATCGAAAGAAAACAGCTTTGGGGGACCAAATAAATACAATCGAATTCATAATTGTAAAAAAAAAAAGTCGAATTTATTTTGGGCCCCTACCAATTTTGGGCCCCCCCGCGTTGCGGGGTCTTGCGGGTACGAAGTTACGCCACTGATAATACTGTCAAACTGTTAAACTTGATTAGATGTCTTTTTTTTTTTTTTTTTGTACACTCAGAATCACCAGATGTTTATTATTTCAATGATCAACATCTACAAATAATCAAGCCAACAAAAAGTCTTGAATGAGGAAGCACTTAAAAATCAACATTTGCCTACTGTTGTCACTATCAAGAGAAAATTTCATATAAGGCAACCTAACAGGTACAGAAGTTGTTACAGTAAGGGGAAGTACTGAACAAATTCCTGTAGTAAAAATAATTAAATTATTACAGTTCAAAATCTGCTTAACTACTAATTCATTTAGTGGATTATTAAATAGCAGTAAAAATTCTACTCCACCATATTCTACTCATATACAAAAGATTTGAGAATTCTTGATCAATATTTACTCGGTAGCGTATAAATTTCTACTACATTCAGGGTTGCCAAAAAAATTTAAAGATGAAATTCTTTGACTAATCAAGGTTTTCCAGTTTATTTTAGAAAAAACCCTTGGTTAACACACAGGCAATCAACTTGCATTATTTATTATTAAAATAGGGCCTTTTTATAGTAAATAAACATTATTCATTATCCAAAAAATGGTACAAAAATCAAATTATTATCAACATTTGGATCAGGTTAAAACTAACTTAAAAATTTAACTACATCGACTTATTGATAATAAGCTCTTACAAATGCTTTAAAGAACAAGCAATTTCCAAATTTTATTTCATTCAAAAGTCACTCTTAACCCTCCCTTTTTATCACTTTGTAACCTTTTCTATAACAAGGTATATTTTTTGGGCTATTCTATAACAGTTGATTCAAGCCTCTTTTTTTTCTGAATAACATTATTTAGTCAATTCTTAATGATACAAGAGACTTATTTTCAACTGCAACATTGCCAGGGAAAAAATTATCACTAATATGATAACAAGTTCTCTTTTCACAAGCAAGGATTTTTAAAAATCATAATTATGCTTGTTTCATAAATAAAAGTATATATGCAAAATACTACTGCAATGATAATTAAATTTAAAATCTCAACACATAAAGACTAGCTGACATGCGCAAAGCATTCGCAATTGACAAAAGAAACGCAAAAACCTGTTTTGTTCAGTGATTTTTTGAACAATACCGTAAATCAGGGTTACTTGGACCCTAGGGGGTTACTTGAGCCCACTACAATAAAATGATAAAATCTAGGTTTGGTACCTACTAGTTGAAGACTTGCACGTAGTTCCTCGTTTCTCCACTAGGTAGAAGCCCTCTGCAGTCTCTAACGCTAGTACCAAACCCAGATTTTATCATTTTACTGTGGGCTCAAGTAGCCCTCTTCTGGGTCCAAGTAACCCTGATTTACGGTACTAAGTATTTATAGCTAACCCCCCCTCCCCCCCAAAAAAACTTTAAACAATAATATATATGATGATGGAAAGTTAGACTAGAATTCTACATAAGGTAAAAACATATTAAAATACTTTTCAGTCCAGATTTATAATCATACTCTAATCATACCCATTACAAGCATGACCTTCTTCCAACCACTCCAATGCATCTTAATTATTAGATGATTATTTTTTTAAGTAATGTGTCAAAAAACAGAAAAAGGTTTTTTACGAAAAAAACAATTTTTAGACCCTGGGTCTATTTTTTTGTCAGAAGTCGAGACAATAAGCTTTAAACTGCGAGGTAAATCATGGAATTTGATAAAGAAATAACGAAGGGTCTGGCAAGTTAATTGCAAAACAGGTAAGAGAAATAATATATAAGATATAACAAATTATTACAATACTGCTAAAAATATGTTTTTGCAGAATAGGCATCTTTTGCTTTAAAAACATATGTACAAAAAAAGTGATCATTCATTTATAATCCAGTGACATTTCTTTATAATTTCTCTGAGAAAATAAAATGTAATTACAACTTTTAACACTTGTAATAACTAGGTTTAAATTCCCCAAAGTAAATAAATAAATAAAGCCAGAATACATAAAAATTACTTCCAATTATCAAAATAACAGCAATGTTTGAAGGATGCTAAAGGACTGAAATTTCAGCAAGCAATGTTTAGCGAAGCAACATATCCTATGTTGGCATGTTTATAAAAAAAAAAAAAATACTGACACACCAAATTGTGCAAAAAAAAAAAAAAAAAGGAAAAAAGAAAGTAATAGAAAACTCACACACAAAAAATGCAACTCTGCATATTATCAGAAGAGTCTTTAACATGTCTTTAAATAGGGGTTTTGGGTAAAAATTCTCCAAATCAAGGTAACCTGGTATCCAGTATTTGTCAAGCCTGACTACTGCTGATGCTGACTATATTACTAACCAATGGTGCTGCAATGCTGTCAGTTTGGACAGAAACTCCTTGTTTTTATTAAAAAAAATAATTTATAAAGATAAAAACAGGAATTCACTTATTTGCACATCGACATTTTGAGTTACAGAACACACCTTATTTTCTTATGAAACACCTGTTATGGAACACTGATATGTATCAAATTTATATGCATGAAAAATTGATATTGAACAATAACATGATTAGTGTCCAGTATAATTATAACATAGGCATAAAATAGAAGACTATATACCATTTTCTTCATCATCATCCTCAACACATTCGTCATTTAGGAAATCAGTGGATGCAATATTGGCAAGTAGTGTAGGATCCTATATTAGATACAGTAAATTACTTATCACCAAAAACATTACATAACAGTCACTTTTAAAATGGGAGGCACATTTTATATCTAATTAGCATATAAATGAAGAGAAGTTATGGTACAAATAGAATAGATCCCTATTTTCTTAGCAATGTCTGATATTTCGTACATATATACACGATTTTTAGTATGCTGATGATTTTATTTTTGTATTGTTTGATTTAAGCTAAAACTGTTCACGTCTGGATACTTTCAGTCAACCCTTAAAGGACCATGATGGGACATTTGTGTGCCCTAAGCCCAAAACTTATTTCATAATTATATAGTTTATAAATCATCAATTATAAACAATTTATAATTTTTTAAATTTTTAATACTGGCAAAGTAATAATAATCATAAATCCTTGTTTAACCCCTTCCTTCTCGCTCCCGTGAAAATGACGGGGTGAAGTTTCGTCCTCTATTTCTCGCGCCCGTGATATTTCCGGGCTGAAGTGTTAAAAATAATGCGCGAAAAATAATAAAACAATCTATTTCTTATGTCCGGAAAAATGTTTTATTTCTCAATATGTACACCAGATGGCTGCACTAGTCTATTTGCAATGTTTTTAGAGACAGTTAACGTTTTTAGAGATAGTAACTCCTACTATTGTCTTGATTGTGATGTTGGCCTTTGCATTGCGTGCTTTGAAATTTATCACACAAGAAAAAATTACTAGTATTTATTTAAATTATGCGTAAATGCAATAAAATTCTCTTTGAATGTTTCAATCACATGTTTTTTATTTTCTCTCTTTGTTGGAAAACAAACATTCAGTCATAATAACCCTGAATGTTGGCTTTCCCATTTTTTTATTTATTTTTTAATTTCATGCTAAAAATTAACTTAAAAATTAAAAATGAATGCAAATATTGTATATACACTCAGTTTTATATAATTTTCTTGAATAAAAAAAATAGGCACTTTTATGACCATTTTCTTCAAAATTATACGAGTGTTAAGGGGTTATAAAATATTCTGCAACTGAATTTGAAAACATAGCAAATGAAATACATCAGCATTTATGCCTCCAAGTTTTTTTCTTTTTGTTCAAGATACATTTAATTGAAGATTAAATGCAGGTACATTTAATTGAAGATTAAATTTAACTAATTATGCAATTGTTAGAGTTCAATAATGAATCAATCAAAAAGTTTGAAAGCATAGTTGCACCTTTGTATCTTTTACGGACTATATAGACACACATGTCCTGTCAATTTAGGCAAAATACACAGAACTAATTTTCACAAAATTTGACATGCATGTTATTTCTGTCACTATTTAATATTTTAATGTACAAAAAATTTCCCCGTTGAGTCACAAAGCTTATTATCCTCAAAAGGATCATATGCTTTTTGGAGGGGGGGGGTCTTATAATTTATCAGAGGTTCAGTTGTTTTGGAACTCTTATCATTAAGTCCCTAAAATAGTCTTCCATAAATTACATATTTTTGATGGTGCATTACCATTTTAATGCTTTAAATGAATATTGAAAGCACCTTTTAACGTCATTATGTTACAACAAGGACATATAAATAACATGCACTCAGGAGTCATCCACCAAAGTAACCCTCTGGAAGGAAAGAGGGATTAATGAAATTTGTGAGTTTGAGACAAAAGGAGAGGGAAACAAAAAGTGATAGTGTGCATTTGAGTGCAAATATTTAATAACAATTTTTATGTGATATAGCATGGCAAGTGATGTGGGAAAAGAGGGGAGGATAGGGGAAGAGGGGAGGGATAGGGGTGACACTTTGTGAGAAAGGAGAGGACAGGAGTCAAATATGTTGAAAAAAAAGTGACATTTCTTGACATCCCTATAGGTGAAATGATATGCTAACCTGTTACAATAGGCATTTTCAACTTCGCGATAATAAATACACATTTTCTCTTTTTAATAGCAGCATAATTCTTATGAAACAGAGCATAAAAGAAATTTTGGCTGTCAATAGATGAATCATGCGTGAGAATTTCAGCTTTAATACAATAATGGCAGAGTAATGGGCTATTCCTGCTATGTCAAGAAATGCAAAAGTTCATGTTTTGAGTCGAACAAGGGCAGAGAGACAATGAAAAGGCTGACAGATAACTTGAAATACTAACCAAATGAAAAAAAGTTTCTGAACCTCTCAAATGAAGACAAATTCAACATCTTAGGAATAGATCCCATACTCAAAAAGTCATAGCTACACATTCATCACTACACAGCTTCATAAGTTATGCTTTCTATCATTAACAGCTTTAAACAAATTGAGGAGTTAATACTGAAGGTCAGCTTCAAATATAATGCAATTTGTAATCACCAGAGATGATGTTCTCGATAGTTCACTCGATGCCAAAGGAAACAAACGGCCTCTATCACTTCTAGGTGAACTTACTGCTGGTTTTTACAGAAAGGAACAAGTAACATCTGAGTGTCATTAAGTACATATACAGCATGTGCCTTTTATAGTGGCTTTTTCTTGCCAACAGAAAAATGGCAATGAGCAAAAGGAAGAGGGGGTTAGTACAATCAGCTCTAAAGTTTTTTATTTTAAACACTAATCTATTATAGAAATGAAAAGGAAAAAAAAGCAAGTAAGTATACCCCAAAACATACAAAAACACAGTGAAATATTCCCAAGTGCATAAAATATATATTACAATTTTACTTTCTAGGGTAAATTACCATTTCTGTAGTTGAGGTGAATGGATTGTCATAAATACCCATCTGACCCTGAAACAGAGAAAGGTTTTATTTAATAATAATAATGATGATTATAAAACCATCATAGGTAAATATAACCCTGTTAACTAATTAAATGTACAACAATATTATATACAGTTGAACTGAATTATAATTCAACTAAAATAAAACCATCTTTATTAACCACAAGTGCAAATTGATATTAGTATCATAACTTGCAGGGGTGCAAGTGACCAAATGTGGTTTGGGAGCATCTTCGAGAGCAGAGAAAATACCATTTAGAAGCGGCAGAATTGTGTTTAGGAGCAGGCTCGAATAAGATACAATGTGACTGTGATAAACATATACATATAATAATTTAAATCTGTACCTTAATGCAAGAACAACTGTCAAAATTTTGATGTTTTTAGTTTTTTATCGTAATGGGGACAGAACGGTATCTTCTGTCATATACAACAACAATCAATGTTTCAAAACAAACCGCCTTAGCAGTGGAGCGAAACTAAGACACCAAATCTAACACATTCCTATGGAGACTCAAAACTTTGAACCTGAATATCTCAATTTGATGAATTATGACATTGGTTGTTTTTGATTAAGGTACAGGAATATATTTAAACTAAGCACTGATTATCTATTATTAAATTTTAGTTATAGTTTAAAAATACTGGATGTGATTTCAATAGGTGAACAGCAAAATGTTTCACTGTACTTAACTCAAATTTCAGAGACAAGGATATAGAAATTGGAACATTCATTCAAAGTCAAATTGAAACTATAAACTCATCCACTTTTTTACAATTACATTTATACTACCAATCCTTTTTCATTTTTTAGAAAAGAATCTTATCCATGAATAACATAGGAACGCATTCATGGTGGTCAAATATGAAATGCAAACGTTTGGTTTAAAGCTTCCATGACAATATGAAAAATTTAGACATTTTTTGGTTTTTTAGTAGTATAATTATCAATAACATTTGGATTTTTTTTTTGTTAACAATGCGCTTTAACTTAAAATTGAGGAACTGCCTTTGTGCTTGAAAAGTAAACTAAAGATTTTTTATGTTTTATCATGCAAAAATTAGATTTTGTGGGCTAAAAATTAAAAAACCTTAATTTAAAAGTTTAACTTAGTTTCTTTTTGTTCTACTGTTCTTTCTCTTTCTCATAACTTCTCTGCATCTTCTAACATCCATTTTGCAACTCGATTTCAGGCAACACATTGTTCTTAACAGCTGACTTTAGTCCTTGGTTTGCTAAATTTAATAAAGAATATGATGTCTCTTGATTGGATAAAGCTTCTTGTGTAACTATCGTATACTGCTTCACATTTAATTTGTTTGTCTCTCTGCTTTTAATGCCTTAAATCTGTGCTGGTTACAAAACTTAAAGACGTTAGAACTTCTAAAAAGTAGAATGAGATGTGCTGCCATAAAGTATCTCTGAATTTTGTACAACACATCAAAATTTTATCTTTCCTTTATTGACCTAATGGAAGCACTGCTGCCAGTAGCATGGAAAATTCTATTTTAAGCTTTTAAAATTATAATTTTACAAATTCAACTTTTCAAAATACTGCCTTTCAGTTCAAAGCCATTATCAAACATTATGTGCTTGATTGTTTTAATTGTTTTCCAAAAACTGAAGCAATGGATAACCTAATGCTCATTAAAATCAAGATTGCAAAAATTAATATGTATATAAATAGAAAAAAATAAATTATTTGTTATCAAAATATAAGCTAAAATAAGCTAATGGAAGTTATCTATTGTCAAAATAATGGTTAATTGTCAACAATATTAAAATGTTTGCAAGATACATTTGGATTGAAATCTTTAATATAGGAAGCTTCGTCCGCGACGTAAATGCTAGATGTTGACATGCTTCTAAAAATAAAGAACTTTTTTCTCAAAACAAAACATAAAATAAATGAAAAATGATCAAATAAGTCAGTTTATGACCTCGGTTTTTGGGAAGCTTACCATATTTGGAAAAATTCCCATTCTCTGGTGAATGATTTTTCCAGTGTTCCATTTTTCCCTGACATCTGGAAACAATTTTTATAATTTCGTCTTCTAGTGTTTTCTCCCGCGCTTTTTTTTTTCCCCTACTTTCCTTTGCTGTCTTCCCCCCTTTTCTTCGCTCTCCTGGCGTTTCGCTGATCGCTGATTGGTCGGTGTTTTCCTGCTTTTGTCGGGAGTTCAAGCGCACTCGCCCATTTGTTATAAATACCGGGGCACACGTGCTTCGCGCTCAGTTCTCTTACAGCTTTCATGTTGTTTGCTGAGCTTCTTGCACTGAGGAAGGGGCTCCATTGTAGCCTTGAAATAGCTATTTGCTGTACTTTCTACCTTATTTGTGCTTTATTTACGCTGATTTTTAACTTCAAAAACATAAAATAGGTTAAGTTGAGGTAGCATATGTCAAAATAATTTTGGATCGTGAAAAATATCAAAATTTTTGCAAGCTGCAAAGGGATTGAAATTTCAGATAAGGAGAATATTTATCGCGACGCACATGTTCGGAATATCGCCATAGCAACCGTCATAACGTAAGGTTAACAAAAGCAGAAGTTATGCCACTTTTTCGCGATATTCGCAAGAAAAACGGCCGTTTTGGCGCAGTCCGGCGCAATTTCGATCAAAAAGTGCGTTTGGGAGCAGAAAAGTGCGTTTGGGATTCTTTATTTGGTACAGCGTGGCGCAATTGGCACAGCACTTGCACCACTGAACTTGTAAAAAGTCTTAATTTTACATTTTGGAATAAAATTGTTTGTAAATCATGTTAACTTTTTCATATAAGAGATTTGCAAAAATTTTAAGCATTTTTGGGCATAAATTACAATTGAGTTATTACTAAATCAATAACACTCAAAAAAAGTTGATACTGAAATCAATTATATGGAAAACTGAAGAACAGAAACAGACACTTTCACCATTTATACTGTCTGGTGTTTTATAAAGAAATATCAGAGAAAGCCTTAGTTAATTTTACCTAAGTCATAAAATTTTTATAATAAAAAAGGTGGGTGAGAAGTTACTAAACAATTCTATATAGTCGAGTTCCAATAATCCAAGTTGACCAGGACCAACACGAACTCAGATTAATGAACCTTCAGGCTACGCAGACTACATAATAATATCAAAGAGAGAAATTTAGTTCTACATGCAACTAAAAAATAGAGAGATTAAATGGCGAAGAAATAACAAGAACAGATTTGTAAAACATGTATTTTAAATAACAATATTCTGAAGTGAAATGAACCAACCTGAGCTACAATGGCAAAGCAAGAGGTAAAGTCAAAATTTTAAGAAATTCAGACCACTGGGTAAACAGGCCAATAACAAATTAAAAAAGCTGTGATGAGAGAAGCAAAGCACACTATTAATAGTAATGGATATTAATCAAAGCATGGATAAACAAGACTCAGATTGGGGGACTCTAATGAAACATAAAGTAATAAATACTATCACAGTCTTAAAAGTAAATGTATAAATAAGTAAAAACATTACTTTTCTTTGCTGTAAAGGTTTTTTTTCCTTCAAAAAAGATTTATAAAATTCATTTAAAAAAAATGTACATTAAAACGTGGGCATTAAAACGCTTTTAACATTAAAACGCCAATTTCTGGTAGCACGTACACCGTACGGGCAAACTGCTTAAAGGGTTAAACACAAGCTTACTAACTTGAAATATTAACAGATCAAATTACGTATAACTAACCTCAATATCACAAAATGCTAAATCTTTACCAGTTGGGCTCCATTTCAAACCACAAATAGCCATTTCTTTTTCATGCATCTTTCTAAAATATGGTTGCAGATATTTAGTTCATGTAACTTTTTATAAATAGCATCTTTTCAAATTAAAATTTTATGGCCAATAACTTACTTTGAGACAATATTTTTTGTCTCTACATTCCAAACAATCATTTTACCATCCAATCCAGCTGCTGCAATGAAATTGCCAAAGGGGGAGAAGGTAGCAATAGATAAATCCTGAATCAACCAAAAAATTCATAATAAATTAATATTAGTACTCAGTTTGCGATGAATACTTATTTAATAATTTCATCTTCATATTAAGCAGCACATGTAATTCTATTTAAACCCTCACATAAAATATAATAAGAAGACAAATATTTGAAGGAAGCACAGCTTTAATGGTATTGCTCTAATGATTATGGTTCCAGAAAGGATTTTAGAAGTTTAATATGAGTAAAATTTGAAATTTTAATTATTGCATACACATTAAAATTATCATAATGTATGTTCACTTAAAGTAATTTTCCTGCATATCAATTTAGCTGTGGAGATAGATATATATGCTGCCAAAAAGAAATGGGGGAAAAAAAACATTTTGTTAAAACCCAAATTGCACAGTTAAGAAGTACAGTTCAAGACAAAATTTGACTCATAAATGATGATACATATACATTTTTCGAAGTTACTTTCTCTGAAGGGCTATTTTATAGTTGCTTAATATCTAAACTTCTGCTGAAATTGAATGGTTGACTCTATTTAATTTATAGACAACATGCAGTTGAACATAACATGAAGTACAAAAACCAATCATGCTGGAAATACTTACACTTTTGATTGAATCTTCAGTGAAAGAAAACTTGAATTCCCACGTATCTCTCTGATAGAAAGAAATAGCAGTATCAACAGGAACAGCAATCAACTGAAAAAGGAAAGTCAAGTCTTATTATAGTTGAGTTTTTTATAGTTTTTGATTCAAACATCCTAATTATGTTTCAGAAATTAATGTTTACTGAGTCTACTCAGACAGAAAACATGGTGGTTCACACTGCCGTGATCGGCTCAAACGGACACAAGATCGATGGGTTACCTACTACTGATGTAGCAGCATATTTTATGTAAAACTAAATATGAGTCATTGTCTCTAGACCACTGCACTTTTATACTTTCGGTTCCACAGGGCCAGTAACTCTGTATACTGTCTCACTTTTAATGATTCGAACTTAAAAGTGAAGAGTTTGAGCTAACAAAACTTGAATCAAACTAAACAACTCATGATTCATATTGTATTCAGCTTTGAATAGTTTAAGTTACTTGCTTTCATAATTCGCTTAGTTTGCATACAATAAATAAGTTGAGTAATTTCTAAAGAAAAAAATAAAATAAAAGATTGATAATAATGGTTCACATTAACAACAACAAAATCATTGATGTTGTACATTGTACTAAAATTATCATACTAGGAGGAGTGTAAAATTTTATCTTGAACTTTGAAGAAATGTTACTTAGCATCAGAAGATAGAATTTTCTTTTGCATTGAAAAAGAGGATGCTTGTAATTCTAAAACATGCATATTAGCAATTTTGGGCGTGATAACTGTCTTTGACAATTATAATTCTTCTTTCTCCTTTTAAAATTATTTTCTCGATATTGGACTTGTTTTAAATCCAACAGTTTGCATCTAAAAGTTAGCATCTTTTAGATGCAAACATTTGACCTCTTTGATCACTCTTCCAACTGATCTAAAAATAGCAATAAGTCAAAGACATATTTTTGATATGAAGAATAAGGGAAAACTTGTGAGAAAAATATTACTTTGAATTATCCGGTAATTAGCATTCATAAGAGAAGTGGATATACTTTGTACTATTACCTAATAAAAAAAATCACCAGCCAATATGACATGTGTGATTTTTTTTTTTTTTTTTCTATTTTCATTCCACCTATTTGCAGAAACAAGTTGAGTCTATTGCATTACATGATTAGGAAAAAACCAGGGACCGCGGTAAGAGTTCGCCACCTCGCCAAATGCGATAAAATAGAAAATTCGGCGAAAAAAATTCTGATTTGGCTAAAGTATTGGCGAATGGAAAATTGTCAAAAATTTTCACTTAGGGGAAAAATACACTTATTACATTAAAAAAACAAACAATTAAAATTCTTTGACTAAAACTCTCGTAGTTTGGCTAAGACTTTTGAAATTTGGCTAATTTACCGGCTAACAACTTAAAATCCTTAGCGCGGTCCCTGAAAAACATAACATAAATTCAAATCATTAACATTCAAATGAACGCCAGGGGCTAGAAACTGGATTTTTTTTCCTATTAATAATTTTACAGCACAATTCAATGAACCACTTGATTTATATGATTTAAACCATAACAACCCTGGTTATAGATATCCAATTTATTACCTGCCCATCTGGACTCCAATCGATGCGATTTAAAGAGCTTCCAGGGCTGAAAATACAATGTTAAAATTACTTCAATGACAGTAAAAATCTTTGGAAATAAGGGTACGTTTTAAAATTAATGTCTGCAACATATCATTGTTTTTGTAAATTATTGTATAAATATAAATATAGTAATACATTTTTATAATGGTATGAAAATGAGAAATGAGATATTTCCTTGTACATATTGAACTGTAAATATGTTGTTAACAAAAAGGACACTTAATTTCAAATTCAAGATTCTTTTAGATGACCTGTTGATCTTTAAAAGTATATATTTAAAAATACATACAGAGTGTTTCAAAAAATGTATTAGCTCTTGAATCATTACAGTACAAAAAATTATCATGATACAGAAATGCTTCAAATATAAAGTGAATTAATGTAGAAACTAGGCATTTAACAACCATTCTGGCTCAAGCACAACTGATAATGCTGAGCAATGAAAGCAAAAACGTTTCTAACCAATTCAATTGGTGTGTAGGCATTCCCATTCAATAGCTACTTGCTGCAAGCTTTGTGTTGCAAGAATTGTGTTTGACATGAATACAGAGACCGTAGGAGGGTGTATGGAACTTGAACATCCAATGCAAATTTTGCATAGTACACCACTCACTATGTTAAATTTTCTGGTTATGAACATTTCATTAGGAGTGTGTACAAATCAAAATGTGTGTCAGGGGACTAAATAAGGAGTGTGCATGTCTTAAAATACGTAATATAAAATATAAGAAGGATTAAATCTTGTAATAAACAAACAAAAAATAATTTTTATAGAAGTAGATGCAGTGCGATTTCAAAATGCTTTAAATGAAGCAAAAAAAAAAAAAGCTAAAAAAGATACATTCCAGGTCTAATACATAAAATTTGGTAAGATTGTATGTTTTACAACTTAAAATTTCTGGCTCATTTTCAGTTTTCCAAGACTTCTGAACATTATTTGTTGAAATAAATGACATTTAAGACGTGCCTGAACCCTGAATAATTGAAAAGAAAAAGGGAAAAGTACATGGGAACAGTAGTGGACTAATCTGCCACTGCGTGAGCAGCAAAGGGAAACTCCTGCAAACTACAATTTAACGACTATCTCCATTAACAGAAGCATACGTCCACATCACAATATGTTTCCTTCAGATTCTAAAACGTCTCAAATTCTTTGTTGATATCTCCTGCCCCTCTCACCACCACCCACTTTTCAAACAGTTTCTTTGAAGTATGAAGGGAAGAGAACATAGCTCATAGAACAAACTACACTCATTTACTAAGTTTGCTTCCTTTCAGTTATGATTCTTATATTAGAAGCTATTGATAGAATAGATCAAAATATGTACACTTACTTAACAAAGTACTGCAAACATAACATTTGAAAAGGCCTCAGAGTAAGAATTTCAGAGGTTACAAAAAGAAAGAGAAAAACTCATATATATAAACGGATACTTTTAGGGTCAGATTTATAAAAAGCAAAAGACAAAATAACGACAAAAGTTAGCTGCAAGGCCTGCAAAACCCAGGTAAAATTACTCAGTTGTCGGATTTCGATAGATTCGACAAGATATGTTGTAATGCATTTTAGATATCTACTTTGAATGACCACCAATGATTTTAGGGTATTACTAAATACAAATGTAGTTTCCATAATTTTAAATTGTTCTTCAACAAATTAACATTATTTTTGCTTTGCTAAATTTACATTTTTATGCTCTACCTTAAAAACATTTCTTTAAAGAAAAAGAATAAAATAATCAATCAATTGAAATGAATTAACAAATTATTAACTGAAATTGGTTATATTGAAAATCTAATTAAAATTTTATAATGTTTTTAATTCTAATATATAAAGAGAATTGTTTGCAACCAACAATACTCATTACTTACTTCATGTCATTGCTCTTTTTAAATACTGGCAAAGATTTTACACATGTCTGATCTGACAGCAGCCAAATACGAAGAGTTCCATCACAACTAGAAGAAGCCTAAAATAGAAAACACTCTAACATTAACAAATTATTCTAATAAAGTACCGATTCCTGAAATTGTCAGTACAGTAAAAATGAAGTAGTTATCAGAATTATTACAGATATAAGTGCAAAAGTTGGTTCTGAGAAACTCAAATGAATAGCGTGAATCAGATGACATCACAAGAAATAACAAAGCATTTTCAGTCGGACAGCGATTTAAAGTACTTGTCAGGACTAGAGATGTAAAATTTCCGGAAATTTTGAAGTGATGGAAAAACGGTTTTTTTCCTGTTTTTTTCCGGAAAAATTGGAAAAAAATGAAAAATTGACTTTTTTACAATTAAAAAGAGCGTTTTTTAATAGTTTTGTTTTTCTTGGACCATTTAAAAGGTTAATCATTAAAAATATATGCAATCAACACATATTATTTTTCCTGATGTCAGAAATACACATAATTAGGTAGGTTTTAATAGGAAAAAAATAGCCTTTCTGTTTTATGACTCAAAGCTTTCTTGGTCAAACCCCACAAATGAATCATATCGTCATTTCACTGTTAATATTGGATAAAGTGTGTCTAACCCTTACAATTTCATTTTCTATTTTAGACTGCCTTTAAAACTTTAAATAATAAGTAGATACTTTCAAACATCAATAATAGTGTTTGAAAGAACAAACAGAATGATTTTTCTCCCTTGCAATATAACCTCACTATCTAAAAATGAAAACTATTGAGTTCTGGTTTTTCCCCACTCAATCTAAATCCAAATAAAAATTAAATGACTTTTTTTTAACCTTTCTAATAGAAAACTATAAACTGCGTAATGGTTTCTAAACCTGAACAAAATTTAAACTGGAGTTTCAACTTACTGCACTGCCTTGCTAAGCACAATAGTCGTACCCCTACTTTTCAACATAACCAGAGTATAATTAAAGAGAGGTTGCTCTCTGTTTAGTATGTGTTATTTATAAATGTTTTGTAGTCTTTTGTGATTGGAAGCTTTTTTTTTAATCTTCTGAATAAATAGTCATGACAACAAAATATATGGAGGTGCAGCTCTTTAAAATACAATATCTCAGTTTGAGCTCAATTGCAGATTCTACTATGTGCTTAGCAAGCACGGCAATATACATTTAGTTCGCATAGTCAGCGGAAACCTCGTTCTGTGGCTGAAGTTATGCTTATTCATTTCATGAAGAAGTAAAATTAGTTCTGTACTAAAAGGACGGTTTTGTTAACCCATTAATGCTTGACATTTTTTTTCCAAAGATATTTTGTATACTGGTTACAAACAGTGTTTAATGGACAGGAAAAATAATTAAAAAAATATTATGTGAAAAATAATTTTCTTATTAAGGAAAGAAAAATCGTCCCTTAAAAGTTACACGATAGATCCCAGAGGGTACATACTTTTTTTACTGAAATTTTTTTCTGCCTACGATATAATATTTAAAAAGACATTTTATAAGAAGAAATAAAATCAGCAATGAACTTAAACTGGGAAGCTGGGAATAAATTTGAAAACTTAGCTTTTTTTTTTTGAGATTGTGAACGATGTCATATTTGATGAATATCATATTAAAACTGCTACAGAACGCAATTTACAATGGTTATGTGCTGCAATCTGTTAATAATGAATTGAAACAATACCAAGGAACTCCTTGAACACTATTATTTGGTTGAAATGTTCATTTTGGGGAAATTCAGACCCTTTTTTGGACCGTCCCTAAAAAGGGACGCTAGGCATTAATGGGTTAAAGAAGTTTCTGTGTAGAGTTGTGTTGAGAGAGTTTTAATAGTTGATAGCGTTGAATTCTGCTTGGAATTTGCAATAAAGGTAAGTGTACTTACTTTAATATAGTTTTTTTTTATTATTATTTAGTTATTTATTTTATATTTTGTGCTACTTTAAATACACAGAACGTTAATAATTATTATCTTAGTACGATTTGAACTCTGAATTGTTAGACATATAAAAATCTTTGAAAGATATGTAAACTATTTAAATTAAGTTATTAAATTTTTTGTGGTTTCATGTAATAAATTTCGGCTCTAAGCATTATCTTGTTTGTTTTGTTAATATCCAGTTTTTGCTATTTATACTGTCTTTTGTTCGAACGTGTTGCTTTTATCGGATGATTCTTCATCCTAAAGCTCACACTTCTTGCATTGAAAAGGGGGCTCCTTCTAGCCCCGAAACACGTGTCTGCAGTATACCTGTATATTTATGCATCTTTAACGTTGGATTTAAACTTCGCATAGAGAACATAATGTTTATAAAATGGCCAATATTCAAGTATTTCCTTAAAAACTGGATAAATTTTATTTATCTTTTTGTTCTACTTTCCAAGCTGAAAATTATCGGGGAGTACGACCAGAAATTGAACATTTTAACATAATTTCAGTATCCAAATTTCATAATTATCCTAAAAAACTAGTATTTTGTACACGATTTTAAAAAAAAATGCTCTTTGATACCTGAAATGTAATTAAATAAGGGAAAAAAAAAGAAAATAATGGCTATATGCTTTTGCATCAAGATGTTTAGGGGATTTAAATGAAAAGCAAAAATGCAGGATTCAATAAATTAAGGCTTCTAACAATTATAAAACAAAAGATTTTCTAGTCATTTCTTTCTTAAAAATTAAATGGAAAAATTCAATTTTTCCGGAATGGAAATAAACCTCCTCAGAAAAAAACGGAAAAAAAACGGTTTTTTTCCGAATATTTCCGGTTTTTTTCCGACCATTTTCATCTCTAGTCAGGACAGACAAATTTATTTGTTAAATCAGGTGGACAGTGAAATGACTTTTTAATACATGCAGTAATCTTGACCATCTATTTTTCACATTATTAGCTTCAAATAAAACCTATTTCAAGTTTTTTTTCCTTTTTATTATTACGTAAAAGCAAATTAGGATTGGAAAAAACTAGGTTAAAAAAATAAAAAAATGTGTTTTGATTTTTTTTTAAATGAGGTTAAAGTAGAAGTAGTTAATAGAAAAAGTTGCAGTGATTTTCAATAAAGAAAAACTATTCAGCAAATCTGCATTACAATAAAAATAGTAGTAGGTTTTGAAATGCATTGATCTGTAAGTTATTTCTAAAGCTTTGCTGATTAGTTTGCATTAATTAGATTTTATATTTTCCAATAATATGTAAAATTTTTGAAAAAACTTGCGGAGTAGTATATAATTTTTCAAAACAACCATTTTCTAAATAAAACCCGTGGTATTTTTTAAAAATCCATTTGGTTTAAAACATGGTTTAAATCAACGTGGTTTACACCAAACAACCCTGAAGCAAATTAAAAGGTACAAGAAATAAAAATGGTAATTATTTTCTTATCCACATAATTAATGACAATTAAATGAAATGGTACAGTAGCTCCTCGTTATATTGCGCCTCGTTATATCGCTCATTCGGATATACCGCTCTTTTCTTTTGTCTCCCCCCCCCCCCCCCAAAAAAAAAAACTTTTTGTTCGAAACCATTTTTTGAGAAAATATGCAAGGTGCTCAGAAAAGGTATCTTTCTCATTTACTTTGTCATCAATGAACAAAACGAAGATTCTTCTATTCTTCTGAATTCACTGAAAAGAAGCAGCAAATTCTGTCACCCAAACTTGCATACTGCAGAGACAGTTTGGAAACTACTGCACACTTTCTTTTGTATTGATACAAAGAGTGAAACACATCTGGTAAAGTGTCAAGAAAACACACGCCCTAAAATCTAATGTTCGAATAAATGAATTTTTATGTATGTGCACATGTAATTTACTTGTATGCTGGATAGAAAACTATTTTTAATGACCTTGGTTATATGGCGCTTTCAGATATATCGCGCTTTTTTCTTGTCCCCCGAAAAGCGCGATATAACGAGAGGTTACTGCACCTTTAAGTACCATTGGTGCTCAAAGGTGGACACAGTATTAGGACTTTAAAAAATTAAAAACTATTGGGATAGAAAATGAGATGGTATAGAAACTATCTTTATAGCACCTCAATTCTTGAAAGATTGTATCAAAATTAATTTTAATACACATGATGAGCTCATAAACAATTGCATTTCTAAATAGAGATAAGAGGATTAAAGATGCTACCTAGAACGAATACAACTTACTGGAATTTTTAGTACTATCTAGTGTGAATAAAAGGAAACTATACATATTTAGTAACTAAAAATATCAGTGATATTCCAACCTCTTAATGTATTTTGTTCAATTTTGAATCACATTGTACTTTAAAGCACTGTCAGTATTGTAAGGTTTAAAGACCTAACCAGCCCACAAATAAAATATTACTACATTTATTTATTAATCACGGCACTATTACGAGGAAGTACCGTGATTTTTTCGAAGATACATATCAAAAGAGTTTAAAATTAATGAAAATGAATGATAACCACATAAAAATTTTATGATACTCACAAGATATTTTCCTTTGGAGTCAAACGCCAGACTAAGTACAGGACCACTGTGTCCTCTAAATTCTGCTAACTTTTTATTTTCGTTGTCGTAAAGCTTTATTAAAAAGTCCCTAAAACAAAATTAAACTGAATTAGGAAACATAGTAAAATTAGATATGGCTTAATGCTAAATGTACCAATCATTACATAACAAAATTAGCTATGTGGGACTATAATCAGGATCTCAAGAATAAATATTTACTGTTTTGAACAATTTTGATCATAGCTTAATATTTATTCCTTCATGTTAATTTAGCTGCTAAAATTGCATGTCAGTTCAAAATCAACTTTGTCTTTTGCCATCTTAATATCTGGGGACGATACCGCCTGCAGATAATACAAAGATTTTTTTTCTTCAGTCCGATTTTAGAACCTGTGCATTTTATGCTGCCACGGATAAACGCAAGAAAATATGGTACTCATTATTTTACTAAATGTATCAGAAGTAAGTATTTATGTTATGTTTCTCACCTAGCCAAAATAACTTTTTATTGATTAAAATATGACAGACAGTAGATAAAATGAATTCATTTTTACACCAATTTTTCACAAGGAACGTAATTTTAATCACTGATAGCAACCCCTAAATGTTGTTCAAATTCTAGGCAACTTTGGTCTGTGTGGGTTTCTTTTTATAAAAAGAAATCAAAGAGGGGCTCCATAAAAAATTCAAATATATTTTTTAAAGTACATTATTTTCAGGAATATGTCCAATTAGCAAAACTCTAATTGAAAATATGAAAACAATTTGAATGGATATGATAGATTATTTTATAAACATTAGATGAAATATATATCTTTCAGTTGTTAGTAGGACAAGAGTTATTTCCCTTTAATTATGACAAAAGTTAAAAACATTCAAAGTAATTTTGGAATTATTAGCACATAAAAAATCAGGATGCTTAGCCTAATGCTTAGTGCATAATAAAGTAATAAAAACAAAACAGAAGTTAAAATTAAAATATAATAAATTGCTTTTACCCTCCACCAGCAGCAACTAAGTTTCCATCTTTGCTACATACAATATGATAAACAGCTGAACTAAATTCTGCGATGATTTCATCAAATTCTGTATCAGGAAATGCATAACGCTTCAACTTTAAGTCATCAGCAGCCACGTAAAGCTTGTTCTCCTATGCAAAAAAAATTATTTTAATTTTATGAATAGCACATAAAATTCTAAAAATAACTTATGCTTGCAGGGCCTGATCAAGTCCAAGTGATACCCATGTCCTAGCAAAATTTAACGCCCTGTTTTTTAGGAAAATCTACAAATTTCATAGTTATTTAAAAATATGGGGAGAAATAAGGAAATCACGGAACTACTTTGATATACCCCCAAATCGGAAATTTGGCGACTTTTTTTTCTCGCCAAGCAAAATTCCTGTTTTTGATGTAGCCACAAAAAAATTGCTGCCACAAAACTTTAATAAAAAACTCCAAAATGGTACAAATTACAAGAAAATACTAAATTTGACAACAGCAAAAACCTAAAATGCTGAAAAAACCTAAATTGGCAACACCAAAATAAGAAACAGCAACCCTAAAAAGTCCGTAGAGAGTGCCAGATTTGGTGCTTAATTTTAAGGGGGCTATATCAAAGTCACCCCCCCCCCCCAACCCGAAACCACTCTAAATTTTCCAAAACAACTTCAAAATATGCCTTACATTATACATTTAAAGAAATATATCGTAAAATTTTGAACAAGAACACAAAAGAAAGGATTAGAAAATAAAATTTAAAATTTCAACAAAGTGCTTTTTTTTTCAAGTTTAGTTATGGATTCTACAAATATTAGAATAAATTCAAGCTGTTACTAGAATTAAATTCAATGAAGAGTCCATAAGAATAAAATCTGCACAAAGGATAACCCCTCAATTTGTTCCCTAAAATGTTTATTTTCCCCTAATGAGCACAGTAATTTTTACTTTTTAAAGTTTTGATTTTTACATTCATGTCGCAAATACAACGAAACAGCTCACATGCATTTTATGCATATAATATCTTATTGATGAAAAAATAGGAACTTGATCCTGGTAAAATTTTAAGCGATTAATAAATCATGGTTTTATATTTTGATTTATGCAAAGCAGTTTTGAGGAATGTTTGTCATCAAGTTGCTTCAGGTTTTATTTCATGCTTTGACTTATCAGAAAAGAGCAAAAAATAAACAAATTCTGCTTGATTGTTATAGTCCATTAAGTTAAAACATTACTTTTACAGCCAGCGCTGAAACGCTATCGCCCATATGATGAGATACTGGATCTTCGTCTTCGAAGCCTTCCCAAATTCGTATATCGCCGTCATTTCCACCTGTTACAAAGTACCTAAATGGGAAAAATTCACAAAACTCAAGCTTATTGCATAAAATTATGCTCATAAATATCACTCAAATGTTTATTAAAAGAAAAATATCAGTATACTTAAACTTGTTATTGAAAGAAGTTGTTTACAGAAGTTTTTACTTACCCACCACTATCGTCAAAACAAATATCGGTATGACCATCGCTGTGAGCATATCTCATTTCTTCCATGATTAATTTAACAAATGCTACAAAAAATAAAAAAATAATATTATTATAAAACGAAAAATTTAAAGTAACACAATAAACATCGACCCCAAGCACCACAACTTCAGACCAAAACAAGCAAATGCCGCGCCAATTGTTTTCAAGTTATGGTTATGGTGAAACCAAAAGTATGACAGTACTTCTGCAATCGGGGATCACGTCACTTGTCAGAAAACCAATTCGTTATTTCTGGAAGTAAAATTTATGTATAGTGCAAATAAAGACAAGACAGAACAATTAAATCAGATAGAATGGTAGTAAACGTGTGAAAGAAATGAAAATTTGTCTTTAGCTGCAACTGCGTTATTATTTTTTTTTCCTCTTTTCTTTTCTTCTTTTGATAGGCCATGGCCGCACTAGATCTATACTGGCCGTCACAATCGCTGAATTTTGTGGAAACTGAGTTACGTCACGTAAAGTTTAGTGATACAGCGCCATCTAGCGCTATGAATCTGAAAATTACTTGATGTTACCTTGGCGCGCTTGGCATATATTTGAAAATGCATCAGGGTCATTCCACGTCAAGTGATCCAAAATCTGAGAAAAATTTTACCTTACATTTTTGTATTTCTTTCACATTTGGCTCATCAATTGTACCCCTTGAGGTAATCAAAAGTCTCAATTTTTGGATTTTTATCTCTATTATTTTTTCATTTATGAGACTTTGAACTTTGGAAAAACCCTCGTTTTTCCATGGATAAGGGTACATAAAAGGGACCATAACTCGGCACCAAATATAGATAGAACGATTTGGTAAATGGCATTTTAAAGTACGTTAGTTGCCGCTTAATCTGATATGCAACATGACTAATTTGATAAAAATTTTCTTTTTCAAAAAATGAAATTTAAATTTCAAATTTAAATTTCTCAAAAAACATATAATTAATTTTTTTGAAAAAATTCTCAAAAATTCTTGTGTATTTCATCTATGTTTGTACAAATTTTTAGATTGGGATCTCAATGGGATCATATTTTTTTGAATTTTTGAATAAAACTGTATAGGAAAAAAATGATATTTTTTAGATTCTATTTATTTAAATACTAAGTTCTCTTGCTCGTGATGGTCTAAAAAGTAGTAAACAAACATGAATATGTTTAAAGTGAGCTGGCATGAGCTTATAGATTTGTCAGGTTCACCCCCTACCCCTTTCTTCCCCGCACAACCACTCTTTTTTAATTCAAAACTGTTCAAAATGTTTAAAAAAAAACAAAAACTCTTTGATACAAAATGAATAGTAAACTTATTTAAAGTGGGGAAATGGGTTTCCTTATAACTAGACGAAGTATCCCCTCCCCACCCAAATATACCATTCACACTATACTAATATGACGTCTAACCTGGGGATTGAGTTGAGGATTATTTTCAAACCTAGGTATATATATTGTTTTTCAGACGAAGTGTTTCTTTTCGATCCGAACTTCAAAGTGTACTTCCATTCAATATCTGAAATTTAACTTTATGATTCATTTCATCTTCTACCCCAGCACCAATCTTCAATTTTGAAGGGAGGAAATAAATGGGTCGCCCCAATATCATAGCAAACAGCAAAATAGCACTGTTTCGCCTTGTTCTCATCGTTTTTTCTATTCTTTTCGCACAAAACTGAAAATAAATCAAAATATCAGACCATATGTCTGTGTCCCCATAACTATCTTCCCACATTATCTAGTGTGCAGCTTTTATTTAATTGTTTGTGTTCTTTTTCATTTTGTTGTAAAGGAAAGTAATGCAGCAAGATATATCTATATATGTATATATTAAACAAACACTGCTTTTTTGAGCACAACCTCACATGTTGTTTAACTTCTTTACAGATTGCTCCCCCCCCCTTACCCTACCTTTCCACTCCAAACTTTTATTTTTTTTATCATCCCGCCTAGCCCCATTTCAAAGCCTTAGTCTCTACTGATGTCTGGTAGTGTTTCAGTTTGTTCTGTTTGTTACTCTTTCCTATTAGCTCATGAGCTTTGTCCAATAAGAGAAAAGAAAGGCAGTGATGGGGACTGACATATAACGTGACACTTTAATCTCTTTTCAGTTTTGTGTAAAAATAATGGGAACACATTATGAGAACAAGGGGAAACAGTGGCTATTTTGCTGTTTGCTATGATCTTGGGGCGACCCATTTATTCCATCCCTTCAAAATTGAAGATTGGTGCTGGGGGAGGGGATGAAATGAACCATAACTTTAAATTCAGATTTTGAATGGAAGTACACTTTGTGAAGTTCGGATTGAAAACGAAGCACTTCGTCTGAAAAACAATATATACCTAGGGGGAAAATAATCCTCAAATCAATCCACAGGTGAGACGTCATATTAGTATAGCGTTAATGGTATATTTGGGTGGGGGAAGGGTTGTACTTTGCCTTGTTATAAGGAAGCCCATTTATCAACTTTAAACAAGTTTACTGTTCATTTTGTATCAAAGAAGCTTTTTTTTTTAGCATTTTAAACAGTTTGGGGGGAAAATGGTTGGGTCAGGAAGGAAGGGAGGGGGAGCTAACCAATCTACAAGTTAATGTTAGCTCACTTACCTAGAGTAAAAATAATAGTCAATGTCAATTCAATCCCCAGGTTAGACGTCATAATAGTACAGCGTTAATGGTATATTTGGGTGGAGGAGGGGGATACTTCGTCTAGTTATAAGGAAACTCATTTACCAACTTTTAAAAAGTTTAGTATTCATTTTGTATCAAAGAGTTTTTTTTTTTTAAACATTTTGAACAGTTTTGAATTAAAAAAGAGTGGTTGTGCGGTGGAGGAAGGGGGAGGGGGGTGAACCTGACAAATCTATAAGCTTATGCTAGCTCACTTTAAACATATTCATGTTTGTTCACTACTTTTTAGACCATCACAAGCAAGAGAACTTAGTATTTAAATAAATAGAATCTAAAAAATATCATTTTTTTCCTATACAGTTTTATTCAAAAATTCAAAAAAATATGATCCCATTGAGATCCCAATCTAAAAATTTGTACAAACATAGATGAAATACACAAAAATTTTTGAGAATTTTTTCAAAAAAATTAATTGTATGTTTTTCGAGAAATTTAAATTTGAAATTTAAATTTCATTTTTTGAAAAAGAAAATTTTTATCAAATTAGTCATATTGCATATCAAATTAAGCGGCAACTAACGTACTTTAAAATGCCATTTACCAAATCGTTCTATCTATATTTGGTGCCGA
The DNA here is from genome assembly GCA_038373865.1 of Uloborus plumipes. Taxonomy (NCBI): domain Eukaryota; kingdom Metazoa; phylum Arthropoda; class Arachnida; order Araneae; family Uloboridae; genus Uloborus; species Uloborus plumipes. Next base: position 113,309 of record JAXGGA010001772.1, on the reverse strand, counting down.
GTTATGGTCCCTTTTATGTACCCTTATCCATGGAAAAACGAGGGTTTTTCCAAAGTTCAAAGTCTCATAAATGAAAAAATAATAGAGATAAAAATCCAAAAATTGAGACTTTTGATTACCTCAAGGGGTACAATTGATGAGCCAAATGTGAAAGAAATACAAAAATGTAAGGTAAAAAACGTTGGATCACTTGACATGGAATGACCCATCATCGTTTTGAGTTTTTCGCCAGTATTTCCGCTTGATTAAGTTTCAGTTTGAAATTTACGGAATAGCTTTTTAAGAAGTGCCGCGTTTTGGTGTGGGATTATTCTTTCATTTTGTTTTTTTTATTCTATTGCATTTTAATTCAGAGGTGATATTTTTTTTTTTAATTTAAAGCGCCGCGTTTTAATCAGGGAATATTTTTTAATAGTAGAAATTATATTTTTGTTTATTTATTTATTTTTGTTATTTTCATACACGGGTGTAAATAGAACAAAAACACATTAATACATAACAATTAGTAATTATTTATTTGATGCATTTTATACAAAAAAAACTTTTAATTATATTTTATTTCACGAAATTATAACATAAATTCATATTGAAGCTTTTCAATTTGCCTCTAGGGAAAAAAGGGCCCAAATTCTTTATAAAAGATTAATAAGCGACCTTATTTTTCGGAGGTTAAAAATGGTGGTGCACTAATAAATCGGAAATAATCGGGAGTCGGCATTCAGTTTGTACTGTATGTCAATCTTGGCCGATTAATTAGCTTTAATGTAAAAAATATGTTTGCAATAAAATTACTTTGAGAGCTTAGAATATATGTAATGTAACTAACTATGCTTAATGAATTTTTGCCAATTAATTGGCATTTATTTTATTTGTTTATTTACTTATTTATTTGTTCATTTATTATTATTATTTATTATTATTTTTTTAACAATAACGATGTTACTTACTGCTTTCACTTCCCGTTGAATGGCATTTGCTCCTTTTCAGAATGAAGGAAGTGCGATAAATATCCTTAGAAAGCTCTTGCGAGAATGCGTAAAAATAGATCTGATGCAAAATCTCGTGAACACTATGATCAATATTAAAATAAAACTAGGTAACCCGTGCGGAATTCCGCAAAAAAAAAAAAAAAAAAAAAACTCTAAACTTAAAATTTAATACGACAATTTTTATTGGCTTCATTTGCACAACATCGCCATCTACTGCCGTCATTCTGACAACTTTTCAAAGAGATCAAAGACACGTTCACTTTTACAACTACTACAAAAGTGATACCCTGTATTAAAGTCAAATACCCAAGGCTACTACTAAACTAAATACTAACGTTATCGCAAAACTACCATAGTATTTTGAAACCATAAAAGTTACAATTAAGGTTTGCCGAGCTAAGCCTTGACTTGAAATGTCGCATTTAAAATTGATTTGAACAACAATGTAACGATTTTGACAGTTGAGCAAAAAATTTAACTTTTTCAAACTTCAATCGCTTATAAGTCGCTTAAACGTGGATTTTCGAGATTCTCGTTACGCGGCGCTAGCGGAGAAACGTTCTAAAGAACGCATTTTTTTTAATCTTTCGAATGAAATCAAAATGGAGACGATACGACAATTATTTCGCTAGATAGAGTCAATTTTGTGCCCAAAAATTGAAGTTCGAATAAAAAACGAACCGACACTTTTTAGAGGGTGGGTCTAATTTTCGTCAATAGCCCGCGAGATAAGCTTCAAAATCATAAATTTTCATGCAATTCGATAAAGAAATGAGCGAGTTTCGACCGGGTATAGGATTCGGCTTAGAGAAATAATATATGGAGACTATTTAGGCCCTTTTATTATTTTTTGCTTTTTTCCCAAAGTCATTACGAAGTCGAGTAATCTAAACAAATTCATTTTCAGTAAGCTGATAATAAACGACTAAAATACAAAACATAAAAATTTGCTCTCATATAGTTCAAAATTACTTACAAATTGAGATCTAACATTTTCTAACCATGGTGATATCATTAAAAAATTTTGCGTAATAAGTTTCTCACCATTAATAGAATGAGGTCGCCGGGCATGAAAAGATATTTATGTACAAATTGAGGGACAGAATTGATAAATTTAATAATAAGGCAGAGAAGGTAAGTAACTTTCGTTTTTTTTTTTTTTTTTCAGCAGAAACATAATGAACATTGCAGAAATTGAGCACAGTGAAATAAATTACTACACGAATACAGAACATAAAAAATAGCTTCCTTTCAGTTTGAAAGTAAATTTTGTAAACATTTTCCTGTACTACCTTTAATATGCGCAACAGCCGAAGCTTCGGTATTCGGCGCTTCGGCCAAATGCCGCTTCGTGCCATGTCAAATTTTAACTATGTTATGAGCAGCTCTGTGACAGTTAATTGATCTACAATCTAAAGTACTTCATGAAAAGAACTGCGCACAACACCTACCAACAGTTAACAAATCTATACTTATAATATAAAGCTGTAGAGTTTGTTTGTTTGTTTGCTCAAAGGCGAGCCGCCTTGGCGGCGAGTAGTTTGTTGAAGCTTTCCTCACTACTTTAACCCTCTCGCTGCGTATTTTTTTAAATCAAAATAGGTTCAAAAATTGCGTATTTTTTTGTTACATATTTCAAATCTACAAAAATTTTAGACTTAAAATATACAAAAATTTTTTGTAAAAGAGAGAGATTACAAAAATTTTTTGTTTTTCAATATACAATTAGATCATAGAAAAAAGTTGTCAGAATATTGAATATCATTATATATTTCTCAGAAACGTGGGCAACTAACGCCATTTGTTAGTCGGCATCTAAATAAACAATTAAACATTACAGAAAAGCCGAAATGAAACCATGAACGGGGAAAGAGCGGGTTGCACACTTAAATAGACGGCAAAAACGCTTCCCCGCGATAATCGCGGGTTACGCAAATTTTACGTTGCCCGTGGAAATCGCTGGATGCGCAGCGAGAGGGTTAAAGGCGAGCCGCCTCGGCGGCGAGTAATTTTTTTAAACTTTCCTCACTACATTAAAGCCCGTGCAACGCCGGGCCACGCAGCTAGTGACTAATATGAGGAAAAAAATGAGTACTTTCTCGACTAGTAAAAGTAAAAATATTGTTAATTTCACTTAGTAGTTATACTGATAATTACACTAGTTCATACTTGAAAAAACAAATATTGGGTCAATCATTGTAATGAAATTACTGCGTTGAATTGATTTGGGTTATTGTAAGGGTTGTCTTTTTGCCGGCAGAAATCGGTTTCTGCCGACAAAAAGACACTGCTATGACGAAGCTAAGGGCAAACAGCTACAAATTACAGCCGTGCAACAGGAGCTGAAGCGGAATTGTAAACAAATGCTGAAGAGCTCAGTTAGATCATAAAAAGAACGCAGTTTCATTCTTGCTTTTGGAGCATCTGATAGAAATAGCCGCTACCAAACTGCTGGCAAACAACCTTATCTAAAAGTTGGGTATATCTTCACACTGGTAACAAAACATACTTTACCCTAATCTATTATCTCCACGCTTTTTAAGTATTGCGGTACCCTGTTTCCGGACCTCTCTTTGCTGCCCTAAATTATTTTTAGCTACAAGCATTTTTAGCTAGAGTAAAAATATACTCAGTTTCTGTATGAGGTAATTCATCTGCAACTCGGCTACAGCTATTCCGACTGATGAGCCCAAAGCAAGGGCAAAACTGCAGCCTTAAAATGCTGTAAAAGAGCTGTTCTTTATTGCTTGCAATTCTGACTTAGCTACGTTTGTGAGATGATATTTTACCATCTTAGCTTTGTTGAAGTATAATCTGTCTGGTGCAACAAAACAATATTGTGATGCATTAATTACAAAACAAGAAATTCCTACTTTATTGAACATTGAAAAGGCATTTTGTATTAACTGAAAACTATTTATTACTTTATTCAGTATGATTTTGTTCATTTTGCTCAGCTTTATTATCTGCAAAGGATTAATTTATTTTTAGTTGCGGAAATATTTTTTTTGTTTTTGAACAATACCTTTTGCATTCTATTATTTATTTATGACAAAAATTCTTACAATTTGCTAATTATATATTTTCCAGTGTTTGATAAGAAACATTACAGTTTGTTTATGCCATTTTTCTACTGGCTTATCGATACAAATTTATTAGTTTACTTTCTGAAATGTAAATGTATGCTTCAATTTAACATTATATTTGCTGCAATTAGTTTTTAAATTCGTAAACTATGCATGTAGCGACAAATGAGCATGCAGCAAAAATCCCTCAAATTTTACCAGAGGCAAAGCGGTAGCGGGTAACGATAGTATGCAATATGTTTTGCATGCAGTTGTTTTGAGGAAACAAGAAATATTTTTTTTAGTATGCATTGCGCCAAGGGGATTCCTACAGCAGAAAAATGCGTCTATAATACATGCAATTATTAAGTGAATCATAACAATGTTTGTTCGCCTTAGTTTCCCCACGAAAATAACCATTTACTACAAATTAAAGCCAAGCATACCACACCTACCCCCCAAGATCAATGGTGCACTCCTCTCCAAATACCACAAAGATCCCCAAGAGTGCGAGTGCCCCTCATCCAAACACCTCCTCCACTGAAAAATTCAATGGCGCAGTCTGCGCCATGACCCTTCCCCCTCCATCTGATTAAATTTAAAATGAAAGTTTCAAAATGAAATACTGTAGAGCCCGCTTGACGTAATAGCCATTTTGCCACAAAAGAATTCTAATTGGATATTCTATAATCTGTGATCAAAATAATGCATTGCAACGGTTTGGGACATTGAAAATATATTGTATTAAGCGGGATATTCTTTTAACCGATATTTTAATAAGCGGACTCGACTGTATTCTGTAGAACCCATTTCACAGGTTTTTAATAACACTTGACATCCTAATATGAGACTTGATACACAAGAGTGAAAATATTTAAAGACTAAATGGATTTTTGGAAGGAAAAAAAAAAGAAAAGAAATAAAAGCCAACTTTTCCCTTGCACTTGTTTTATTTCAGTTCTTAGAGCATGAAATCAAAAAAAAAAAAAAAAAAAAAAAAAAAAAAAAAAAAAAAAAACTAGTTTGAACTTTCCGTATAAAAAGTTTTTAATGCAGTTGATTTAAAATGTCAAAATATTTTCTTATTTTGAAAAAAATCGAATAGAAGTATGCTCGGGAGAAAGAAGAAAGAAAAGGAAAACATATTTAAAAAAAAAATTAAGACTTGTTGCACAAATGCTTTTTAAAGTTAGACAGCTTTAAAAGGACAGATAAAATTCTATTTACCATTTCTTCAGTGTTTTTCATGATAGAATTCTTTTATGTATTAAAATTTTTAATAATGTTGATTAAGGTCAATAAGTAACGAATTCTATTGATCAATAGAAAGTTTTTTCATTTTGTTTTAATCCTTAAAAATATATGAAATGTTTAGAACTTTAACAAAAAGTTATGACAGAAATTTATTCGCCGAGTTCCGAGATAAATACAAATTAAAATAACTTATTCTTCGCGCAATAAAAGAATTAAAGTAACAAGGAAGTAGTAATATTAAAGAAAAACTTTATTTCAAATAAAAATTGCAAAAAAAAAATCAAATAATTTTCTATAAAAACAGCAATTTCTTACCTTTTTTACGTTTTCGAACGAATTCCATCATCTGTCAAAACTAATCAATATTGTCATGAAAAGTTCAGCCAGACAGCGCTCAAGTGGCAGAATTAGGAAGCTCGGCTGTTTCTTCATTTTAGGTAGGGACTTCAAAAATTGTGGTAGCCTAAGTAGAGCGACACAGCGACATCTAGTGGAGCCATGGATAGGCTGATGGGCAATGATTTCTAATGTTTGGGTTTTTCCATGCTAGACGTTATCTATTTACGTTCGGGATTTTTTTTCGTACGTTTTACGTCCTTTTAAATACACAAAAAGTGATAAACTAACGGATTACTTTGTACTTTTTATATCCTGACACATTAGATATTCCACCACTTTGTGTTCTTTATTTTAAATAAGTTGCAGTAACTTCAAATAATGAATACAGTTGCAAATTCTTTCTAAGGTATGTCATCTTGTTGCATCAACAAGATGTTTGATGTTCATAGTCATTTGAAAAAATTAATGAAAAGATTATTCGTAACAAATGCTGCTAATTAATATTGGCTGTTAAATATTTTTTGAACTATAAAATGCTTCTATTGCTCGTCATACAATTTCTTTGAGAATGAAGTCACTGAATTTATGCACTGTAAAAATGCTATATAGCTTTGATGTGCCACCTCATTCTCTCTGGAGTTCTTCTTATTCTTGCATTTATTATTTTTGAATGCTAAATTTTATCTCATTTTTGTGCTTTCATGATAATTATATTTTTTATTATTTATGGATAGCAACTTAGTAGTAATTATTCTATTTGATTGGATTTTTGTTTTAAAATCAAGTATTTTCAAGTTTGTACTGTTGTTAGAAAATGATAATGAAATGTATTAAATGTGCGACCTTGATTCCCCTTCCAAAAGAGTATTATGATTTAACTGCTCTAAATGTAAAGGGAGATGGAGCTCGTTGGACCACAAAACACGTTGGACCACTCTCAATAATTTTAATTTGTTTGTATCTTTTATTTTAATTGATGACCAGCAAAGGGTGTGTCCTCATTGTAAATTACCAAAAAAAAAAAAAAAACAGCAAAACCACATTCACTTACATGCAAATACATTGATTTCCCAATTCTGGTGTCAACTGACCCCGCCCCTCCTCTCCTGACCCCCTAAATGAAAAGCCTGGTCTCTTTTCCATTGCAGTTCCATATAAACAATCGAGAGCAATAACATAGCCAGAAAATAATTTTGGAGGGAGATGTGGTTAATTTTAGTCATTCTCTATTGTTGAACTTCTGTGTGAGAGAGAGTTATTCCCGAATCCAAATCCCTTTCCTTATCCAAATCTGTTGAATGTGTCACTGAGAAGAAGGAGGTTAATAGGTCCAACCCTGTTTTGAGTTGAAAAGCCACTATAATAATAATGTGTTTCACTTTGTTTCTATGAAATGGTTGTTGAAATTCAAGTAATATTTTGTATATTTGCTATAGTTGCTTCGCACTGCAACTTCAGAGTCAAATCCCAATTGGGTTCCAAAGCATCCAGACATAATATTTGTGCCTTGAACATCTTGTTTCAGAATAATATTAATATGAATTCACGCATTAACATTGTGTCAATTAAAAACTCTGATTTTTCTGCTAAATGTAAAATTCATTTTAATTTTCCCAGTTAGAACAAAATATTAAAATTTTTTAGCTTTTAATTAAAAATTTAATTTTTTAATTAAAAACAGTTTTTAGTTTTCTTTTTTTTTTCAGATGAAATCTGTTTTTTGTTTTAAATTAAGTTTATTGCAGCAGTAGTTTTAAATGTTTTTAGTTTTCTCCTGTTCCAAATCATTGAAGCATTTTTTTTTTTTTTTTTTTTTTGCAAATATTGCAAAGATTTTTAAGTTTTACCCCCTTTTATCGACATCTTTTTTTTTTTTCTGCAAATGACAGAATCTATTTGCAACTTAGTAATTCATTACAGAACACACATTTACAAATTTACTGCAGGCCTGCCGTTTAGGAGTTGGGGGGGGGGGGTTGAGGAAAAGCTGTTCCTTTGCTTTGAAAAATTAATTTATTTACATATATGTGAGCCTAGTTGGGTACAGGTCCCCAAACTTGGCAACAACAGAGCCAGTAAAGTTACAGATATCTTAATTTGGCACGTTTTGGATCACTACCTACAATTTCATCAAAAGTCATAAAAATTATTTCAATAAAAGTTTAGAAGCTTTTATTGAAATATTTCCTGCATATACTGACATGTCAAGCAAATTAATTTTTAAAAAATTTGGAATGGATCCCACACCCAGTGGTGTACGCAGAGAAATCATTTCAGGGGGCGCTGAGTCAAGATTGTTTGAGATTTGGAGAGGGGGGGTAAGCACCTCATGAAATGTAGCTAAGAAAGATAAATGTCTCGAATTTCTGCTTTAATGCCTATTTAAGTTGACAAAAATACATCATTCAATTTTTTTTAGTTATTAAAATTATTGTGAAGAAATGGTTTTGATGGAGACAGATAACGATAAGTTTAAATTTAAAAAATATTCTTCATTGAAAGTATTGTTGCTAAAACATTTGTTTGCATTTTTTTTTTTTTTTTTTTCAAATTTACGCTGTAATAATGTTATTTTTGCAATTTATTTCACTTTATTCTCAATACTGGGTTTTATTTCAATTTGCTGAAATTTACACAATTAAGATTTAAACAGAATTTTTTAACAGAATTAGATGACTGAAGAATGTTAATTAGCATTTCTGAAACATGTCCCAGATTTATTTATCTGTTCTGAATGCTTTTCTCATTTTGGGATTTCAAAAAAAAAGGGAAATTGAGGGGAGGAAAAAAATAAACTTAGCTTATGTTTATTTTTTTTATTTTTTGTAAATTTCGAAGGGGGCTGCAGCCCTATCAGCCCATCCACACCCTGAGTACGCCACTGTCCATACCACTTCCTTTTACAAGAAAATTTCTTAGTAGATGCCTTAAGATATCTACATATATTGGCTGTCTTACTTATTCGGAAATTGCTTCAAAGGCCAAGATTAATATAAACACTGTCTGGAGAAAAGCCCCTGTTCATGACTGGTACGAGGGTTCTGATCCTGGTGCTGCTCTAATTTGGACAAATAGTAGAAGTGTACAGACGGCTGTGGCCAGGTTCTGAAGTGGATATCTTCGTTCTCTGCGTTACGAGTCGGACTAAAGATTTCCCTCCCTTCCCAAGTTGTAACATTTCTCGTGCTGCTCCTGTTCATATTTTGTCGTACATTGGCTGCCAAAAGAGCTAATTGTTTTCCTCTTCCGAGTTGCTTCTTGAGAAATTGCTTTCTCATGGGTTCATGAACTTGATTTAGATGATGCTGTCTAACAAGTGAGATAAGTCACAACACAACAAGAAAGCAATTCAAACATTTACACCTCTAGTTTGCCACAAGGCAATGCTAAAAAATGTTTTACAATGATTACTTTTCTAAATATTGCCGACTTTAACATCATTTAGTGGATTTTTCTCAAAAAATCGCCAATAGCACCTAATTGAGCCCAAATTCAAAAAACCGCTTTTGTCGCCAAGTTGGCGTGAAACACTTGCCGACCAAAAGTTTTTCGATATATTGCCAAGTGGTTGCTCCAATTTATATCACAAAAGTCTGCATTGAAATTAACAGTGATTTACCCAGAAAAAGCTGCAAAAGACCCCCCTTGGTATGGTAACGTTCGAATGCAAGTACAAGAAGAAGTGCATAACTAGATCCCCCTCAGAACCTACATACCTAACTAAAAGCTTCTACGGCATACAGTTTTTGAGTTATGAGACATACGTACATACAGATGTCACAGAAAACTCATCGTAATTAACTCGGGAGTGGTGGTAAAGGATTTTCCGGCTGATTATATGTTGGTAGGTACATATGCACATGCTGACAGGTCAAAAAAAACTACTCAATATTCATTGTTGGATGAGCAAAATCAAAATTTAGACTGAAATTTGAGTGAATCTTTTTTTGCGATCACAATACTTCCTTTACTACGTAACAAAAAGTAACAAGTTTTAAAACTGAAGGATTGACTTACATAGTCATACTCTCTCTCTATAAAATTTCTGAAACTGTTCAGTTTTTTGTAAGAACTGTATTTATAAATATGTTTATATTTGTACTGATTTTTTTCCTCCCCGTTAAAGGAACAAACAATCGAAATGAATGCAAAAAGCAAAGAACAAACGAAACTTGATGCTGGTGGAAATGAAAAACTGAAAAATACTAAGCATCATAGCTCCGAAACTGATAGTTCTATTTCAATGACATTTGATTCTGCTGTGGATTGCAGTTACAAATCTGAGGAAATCAGCCTCACGAGGACTTCCACAACAGAAAATATATCAAGTTTAAGTATATCAGATTGTAGTGTGTTTTCAAAATCTGATCAAAATTTGAGATTTGATAGTGGTCTTGGAACAGACTGCATTTCACCTTTAACTTCAGAAAGTTGTTTTGCACCTGAAGAAGTTTCAAAAACTATCACTACAGAAACCTATGATAAAAACCGTAAACTTACTTGGAATGACATCTTCACGCCAGATAAAGATGGTGATACGTGAGTATTTTTCTTTTAATGATCTTTAAAGGCTGAATAACTCAATGTTTCCTTATTCTTTCATAATTTAACACTAAATAAAAATCTGTATTGTATAGCCAGTACGTCTAAAATTGTGTGCCATAAAAACCGGGGGTGCCACAGAGAGAAGCAAAGTGTCCATGGTATCGATACATAGATACATATGTGATACAGATAGGCTTGGGTGCCATGAAAACATTCTAATGCATCAAAGGGTTCTGCAAATTTTAGTTTTAATTTACATTAAAAATTGTCTTATTTTTGTGTGTAACTTTTAATTAAATTTTAGATTTGGGGGAAAATTTTAATATTTGATTGTATTAGGTTATTTTAAATTATAATTGCTAACACTTGCTGAAATTTTTTTGTGTCTTAAAATAATAAAATACACATACACATATAATAAGTTTTGAAAGATAGTCATTCTTTAAAGCTGTTGTTTTTGATCAATGTATTCATTGTTCATTTTAACCTAGCACTAGAGATGAGTTAATGGTTTTTACAGGACAATTGTATCCTGAATTGCTAAAATTCTTTGTTGAGTTTATTAACCAGGTTGAATGTGCCCTGTTCTTTTTAAACTACTTCCCCGTAAAAGTAAGACAAAAAAAGCATGAAACCTTTCTTAATGCATCTTAAGAATATTACAAAGTCTAAAAAAATATTTAAAAATATCAAAAAAATAGAAATTGTAAAGTAGGCTTTTTAGAGGGGGAAAATGTGTGTCTGTTGGCATAGGCGTAGCGCGATCAAAAGTTTTGGGGGGCACAGACTTCAAATTTCAGGAGTGCAGAGGGAGGCCCCCCCCCCCTCGAGATTTATCTCAAGAGAGATCTTTTGCTCTCCCTTTTCCGATGAATCCTACATACAGTTTATTCAACTTTTTTTGTTTCAATTACTAATTACCACCAGGACCTGATTTAGAACTAACTGAGCTACTAGGTGTTACAAGTATGGTGTCCTGGTGTAGCCCGGACAGCTTCTTCGGTCGAGAACAAACTTTTTTTCATTTTGTGTGTCTTTTTCGCTGATAAAAGCTCCTGTGATTTCTCTCATTTTTTAATGCTCTCGCTGTATTTTCTTTTTGTTCTACGGGTTGCCCTTCTAGTGGCTTAAATATTGGAGGCTTAATGCAATGACCTGTGTTGAGTAGAGTCAGAGTATTGACTAGATTATCATTATCCTCCTACATTTCTGGGGGTGTCTGAAAGGCCCCTCCCCATCGCCGAAATTTTGAAAAATATTAAAATTTTGCATTTTGAGGCCCATATATGAAGACATTAACACTATAAAAATATGTGAGGAAAACAAGGTAACCAGAAACCCCTTAAAAATGATACAGTCGATCAAAAAAAATGGCTTGTGGTTCTAGAAATCGTTGACGTTGACATTAATCAACAAGGAAGAAGAGCGAGCGAGAGAGAGAGGAAAGAGGAGGGGGGAGAACAAATTCTATGTCTGAAAAATTGTCGAAATGTGGCATACTTAATAAAGTAATTTTTAAAGTAAAACTTGCAATGTCATGTGATCTAGCTGCCTCATGAAAACTGTCTTTGACTCTATTGACCCAACTTGATATCCAATATAGCAGGAGTCTCCAAACTTTTTGGTCAGTGGGCAATTTTTCAAAATTTCTCGAGACTTGTAGGCCCTCCACCCTCCCCCAGATAAAGATAGTTCGTCATACACATTGTAGTGTAAAATCACATTCATATGTATTGTTTTAGAAATAATTTAAATATGTAATAACTACGTATAGTGGCAATCCTGAAATTTAAAAATAAGTTTAAAATTATATTTCAAATCTTCACTATTTTCATTCGCCAGATGAGAAATTTTTCTATTAGCATAAGAAGTAATATTCAATAATCACAAGGTAAAAAAACTAAAACAATCAAAATTACTTAAAAATTAATTCAAAATAGATTTATTTCAGTTGCTACCAATCGCATAACATTACAAATTTCCTACTTAATCATCATTAGTTATTGTTCGTGAAAAACTTCTATTCACTACCTGTTAGAAACATTTCGTATAACCTTATAAAATATGTTATTGACTTGGAAATAATCCCCAATATCTTTTCTTCCAATCTCAAAAATTGTCTCCCTTTTCTTATTTTTTTTTAAATAGGGGTTTTACTAAGCTTAATTTCTAATGAAACAAATCTCAAAAATCTATAAAATTTTAAACGTTAGATTAAAACCATACAGGAGATGGATTACATGATACCATTGGAGATTTTAACTTTAACGATTGATATTGCATTTATCCTGCAATATGTGCAATTAAAAACTAGCAAAATATAAATATGCAAGAAAGTTTCACAGTGGAGTTAAACATACTCAGTAATTATGACTTGACTGATCTATGAATCCAAAAACTGGAACTCAGCGGCGGGCCATATTTTATATGCTCGCTAGCCATAGTTTGGAGACCTCTGCAATATAGGAAGAAATCAAATAGATCGCTCTTTGTAAAAAAAAAGAGTAAAAACCAAGAAGGAATAGTCATGTAAAACGCAGTCATTAAAATTATGAAAACACAATTAAAGAAAAAATTGTAAACAACAAAATAAATTGAAATTGTAGCAATAAAAAAAGGGGAAAAAAAGAAACAAAATTAAAAAAAAAATTAGTTGAAATCAATATCTTTGCTCAATTTTACGAAATTGCCTGTCAATAATAAATTGTATTACAATGTGTAATTAAATTTGAAGAAATTCAAAAGTAAGTTTTGAAAGAAAAAAAAATTATGTAGAAAAAAATTATATGTAAAAGTATTAGTATTCTTAATTTTGTCATAGCATTTTAACAAAAAGTTTATAAACCAAGTATGAGACAAGAATTATGTATTCAGATTATCTATACAAGCTAGGTAATGTAAAATCGTTTTTTGACAAGAATAAATGAAGTATTTTGCTTTATTATGCATTATGGGACATATTTAGTTACAATCCTGCATTTAGCATTTTCTTTCTGTTTGATATGATTATGACTGACAAATACGTTGAAATCCAACATTTTGATTAAAGAAAATAAATAATCAATATTGTGCTAAAATCCGTATTTTGTTATAAAAAATACTTCTCACTGCATCACCGAAGAGAAAGGGATCGTGTATTTTTTCCTTTACTTTTCTGTCTATCTCTATATCTTACAATGAGACAGGTTTTATGAAACTTTTTTTTTTCAAGTTAAATAGTTTTTTAATGTAGTAAGCAGCTACATAGAATTATAAAATTTATGCCTCAAAAAGGTTCATAATAAAATAACTTGATTTTATAATTCTACATTTCTCTAAATTATTATTTTAGACAAGTATGGAGAAAATCAGGATGAAATCTGGCACAATGAGGGGGGGAACCCCCCCCCCCCCAGAAACTTTACATTTAACATTATTGGCAATCCTAAAGACTGTTGTGACCAAAAAAAATCCTTTCTAGACAGTAATTCTTTCTACGTTAGTGGATAACCAGTAACGTAAATGGAAATGATCTTTCTAGTGATTTTCATCCTTATTTCAGAGAAAATGAAGTGTCAATTATTGAAAATTTTGACAGAGAGCCTATATTCCCTCTTACCTCCTCCCTTTAGACATGTGGGTAATTAATAAGATAAAATAAATAAATTAATAAAAAATGAAAATGTTCTGAAAATTATTTTAGTTCTGATTTCGCAAAGCTCCCGGTTCGAAAACTTAAGTATCCAGCAAGTTGGCGGGCACGTGCCCCCCTGTGCCCTCCGACACTATGCTTATGTCTGTTGGTCTGTCTGTCCCCCTAATGAATTTTGAGTGAATAGTCTGATTTAAACAAACTTTTTTTTTCTTTGAAAGATCTCTGCAAAGACATCTCGTTCCTGTATTTGAACTTTTGGTTTAAACAATTTTTCATATAATTTTGAACTATTCAAACTGCCTATCTCTCTGTGAATAATAATTACTTTTACACCTCTCATAATCGCCTACCACCTTACCTAATGGTCGGATAAGTCTGGATGGGAAGATTCCGTGTTTGAATCTCGCCTCAGACATGTGAACTTTCTCTCTTCTGTCATTTTCCCTTCTTTGTGTGAATGTGTTGTACTGTGAGTTGTAGCTTATCTTATAAACAGGTCCTGATGACTGTACTATGGAAATCGGACTTCACACCAAATTACGGCAGTCAGAAAAGTAAAGCAGCGCAATCTGAATTCCTAGCCTAGCTGTCACAAGACAGCAATCAACCTCTCATAGTGGTTCCTATGTTGTAACCAAATGAACACCTTGTGCACTTATATTTAGCTCAGTTGACCTATCAAGAAATGACCTTATGAATCAGCACTATCCTGCAGCTTAAAATGATGTTCAACACACTTATTCTCTGATCAGGATATGAATCCCGGTCCGTGCCTCTAGGGCCTTGTGTTCTACAGCCTATGTCACGGAGAATTGAAAAAAATTGTAAGAGTTGAGTTTAAAAACAAGTTGTTAAAGCTTCAAAAGCGGACTGAAGAACTTTTAATCACAATTAGTGAAGAAAATGTCTTGACAGGCATCTGTGTCCTTATCTTATTAGTTTGTTTTTCACCTGAGACTTTTTTTATTTATCTTCTATGAGTAACGTAACTGTTCAGTTAGGTATCTTTTTAATTATTTAACTTGGAAAGTGCCTTGTAATTATTTTTGAATCAACCTGGAACAGAATCAACATATATTTTATTATTTTTATGTCCAATTTAAAGTTAAACTGATGAATTGTAATTTTTGTTTGAAAAGCTGAAATTGAGTAATGAAAGGAAACAAAGTTTTATTATATTTCACAAAAAAATTACTACAAAATACATTGAAAATTTTTTGTAATGATTTTGGGGTGTTTTCTTCTCTCCCTATCACTCTCCAGTTATTGGTGTAATAAGTGCAGTGGCAGGATTTGGGGTGGATACTAGGGGGGACTAAACCATCAACAATATTATCCATTCATTATTATTGTATGTAAAAATGGATAGATTTAGAATGTCCTGAAAATATATTATTGCATATTTTGTTAAAATTCTCTAGAAATAAAATCTAAGTATTAGCATTATTCTTTTTAATTTATGAATTGTGTAAATGTGTTTTCAGAATAATGCCTCCTTCAAGTACTTCTGAACATAATTTATAAAGTTTATGTCCTACTAGAAGTCACATTCTTTTAATTACACCCATGAATGCAAGAGCTTCTGTCTCAAGACGGATTTCCGTCTTGACGAGATTGCGGAGACGGAGCTTGGGACGGAAAGAAAATTTAATGACTTTCTTCAATTTTCAGTTAATAAGAAATTTGTTTTCTTAGTGTATCTAGTATTTTTTGAGATAGCCTGAATTGCGATTTTGGAATCTACAGTTTAAAAAAATTACTGTAAGGGAGCCACTAAACCCCATTCCTTCTGTTTACGTTACCCAAATGGCCTACAATCGCGTATTTAGGACTTATTTTTTTTCAAAAACCCTGTTGGAACTCACGTACCCCCTCCCTTCTATAATATTGTAATTCATTCAATTTTACGTTGTCGGAGCCACGATTTAGAAAACGTGCGTAGGAGAACCCCCCCCCCCCCCCACCTTTGCAAACAAAATGCTTAAAATGCTACACAAATGCTTGAAATGCACAAAACAAAATTCTTGAAATGCTACACTTAAACAGGGGCTCATTGTTACAAAAATCAAAAATTCAAATTGAGCACAAATATTCAAAATTGAAGAAGTTAAAATTAACAATACAAAAAAAAAACAAGTATCCTTAAGTACGCGGGGGGGGGGGGGGGTTCAAAATATTTTCCGTCTTGAACACATCAATAAACTTGCACCCATGATTACACCCAAACAATTCCAGAAATATTTCATACCCCACGCTCCATGTTGTTTAGCTTGCATCCACCCTTAGGCAGTATACCCAATTACTGTAAACTTGATTTTGAATAATCACCAGATACCACAGCATCCATAAAAATAATTTTAAGACTTTTTTTTAGAATTAAATTAAATTTATAAGTTAGGTGCTTTTTGTGAAAAGCATTTAGTTGTGATAAGTTATTCAAAAAAGCAACTGTATAGTTTGTAAACACATTTGAACAGTAATGAAAGTAATATTAAAATTCAAACTTCTTCAAAAATCAGCATTTTTTAATATTTTTTAATGATTTTTCAACTTATTTTAAAGAACTAATCAATGATTGCATTTGTATAATTTTGATAGAATATTAGTTGCTTTTATAATAGCACATTCATTTCATTTTCAGACTCTTGCATCTTGCCATTGTAGAAGCCCTTTCTGACATTATATGCCCATTGATTCAACTAGCACCTCATCCAGATTTTTTGGACATAACTAATGATTTATATCAAGTAAGCAGTTTTTTAATTTGTAACAAATGAATGGAAGTGAGTAACAATTTTTTAACCCTTTAACTGTCGTTATTTTTATTTTTAACACTTTTCCAAGCACAAACCCGAGAAACAGTCGGGTTTGACAAAGAGATGAAGCCGAAATAAACGTCTCCCGATATATATTCGGGTATAACAAGAGTAATACTCGGGCGTGACATTTTCGAAAACCAGCTGTGCCCGAGACTATCTCGGGCATGACAGTTAAAAGGTTAAGGCATAAATTCGAAATATGCTGTTTGTTATAAATTTATTTATGTGAAATAAAGCTTTTCAAAAGCTTTTTGCTTATGTTATATTCAGAAGAAAGACCAAAAAAGATGTCTTAATGTGTTATGTAAATCTAAATGTCACTTTTGCAAATTTGAGATGTGATTTTCAGATTTTTATAAAATTTGTTGGGAACCTTTTATACTTTTAACCATTTTAAAACAAATTTAACTTTTGATTTTTTGCTCATTCTTTTCCTTATTGAACATGCAAAAAATATGCCATTCAAAGTATTCTTTACCAGCATAATTCCGAAACTCGCCTATCTTCAGCTGTGCCAATTTCTTAACAATCTTCAGTGCTTATCTTAAGTTTATAAAACAATGAGAGATGATCGATAATTGTAATATTTTTTTTCTACAAACAGTTATGTATGCACAGTTTCATAAAATAAATCTGCTTCACTATCATTTTGTTATTATTATTTTATTTTTTCCTAAGCATGCCTGAATTTTTTAGCTTTTTAGCCCAAAATGAGGTGTTATGCCTTTTTTGCAAAATTAGTTTAATGTGTATTTTTTGGCTTTTGTACATAGTGCACCCTTCATGCCTGATATTTGCATGTTTTTTTTTCCTGTATACCTTAAAGTATAAATGCTTTCATACACACATTGACAATCCATTCTGTATGTTTTTAAATAAATTAGAAAAGAAACATAATTGAAGAAATTGAAAGATCATAGTTGGTCCTAATATTCTTGATAAACAATATTTTGCCTGCTTTTATGCTGTTTATTTATTTTTTTTTCTAATTAGATATATTGAACAAGTATGACAATGTGTTTGTGTACCATAAGTTCAAAATGTACTGCTGCTTTTTACATGCTTGTTACTATGCATAGAATAAAACTTTGCAAAAATTTCCTTGCTGCAGAAAAAACAAAAAGCTTAAGACTGATATAAAGATTTCTCAGTATTAGTATGAGTGCATCTTTTAATATGTGTGTGAAATGTATATGTTTAATAATATGTCTCTCTTGAAATTTATTATTGTTTAAGTACTGATTGACATGATTTTTTTTCTTGTAGACTCCTTTACATTTAGCCGCCCTAACAGGAAAATCAAATATTGTTCGAAAGCTCATTGTCGCTGGAGCAACTGTTGATATTCAAGACCATAGTGGCAACATACCTTTGCATATTGCTGCGCGCAGTGGGGATCTGGATTGTGTTGAATTGATACTCATGCCAATATCCGACGCAGAACTAGAACTAGCAAAATGTTCTTATAGAATATTTGCCAGAAAGGATGTAGATTTATCTCATCTAATTAATTTGAAAAACTATGATGGTAAGTTGAAGTACATTCAAACGAGTTTCCATCTGCTGTGCAATTAATACTAAACTTTTATATAGCAATGTATTTTATTGCTCGGTAAAATGTGTGTTAAGTTGAATTTTAAAAAGTGTTAACTTACTTGACTTCTTTGGCTTGATGTCGATGCTTTTTTTAATACTAAGTTGAAGTGGTGTCATGGGCATCTCTAACTATCAAATCCAGTGTGAATACAATATACAGTTGATGAAAACAAGAAATACCTTTGTGCGATTGATGTGAAGTTTTAATCCAACGTTAAAGAAGCACAAATGTGCAGGTATACTGCAGACACGTGTTTCGGGGCTACAAGGAACCCCTTTTTCAATGCAAGAAGTGTGAGCTTTAGGATGAAGAATCATCCGATAAAATCCGATTTTATCGGATGATTTTTGTGTCTGCAGTATACCTGTACATTTGTGCTTCTTTAACGTTGGATTAAAACTTCACATACAGTTGTTCAATTTTTATAACCTACATTGTACAAGCACTCGTGATTTTATTAGCTGTTTACAAGTCCTTTCTTCCAACAGCGCTCTACCTTTTAATCTGAATCCTTTAAATGGCCATTTGAGTTATGTTTTAAAAATATTTTGGGATTTTTTTCTTATACCTTGTGGTGTATTTGCTGAACATGTGTATCCTGTCTTAAAAATAAAGTTTTATGAATAGAGCTGATGATTTGTTGTTGAAGTTGCATCTGTAGTATTAAATCTCTTTAGATTATCTAAGAGTATTTTTGATTCATAAAATATCATCTCTAAGAAATGCTTTTGTAACATTATTTAATGATCATTAGCTTCAGCAAGCAGCTGGTTTTCCTTTTTAGATCTTCAGTCATGATAATTTTCACCATTTTGCTGTTGCATAGAAACATCAAAGGTTTTAACTAAAAGTTCCTACATGGATACATGTAATACTAGTTTGCTACTGCATATTGCATGTATATTTAAATACAATTTCATTTTACATTTAACCAAAAAAGCATGCATAAATTTTTTGAACAATATCATAGCACTTTTTTCTTGTAGGGCAATCTTGTGTTCACCTTGCTGCAGCAGGAGGATTCAAAAAAGTTTTAGAATGCCTGTTTAAATATAGAGGGGACATCAACGAACAAGTAAGAATTATTATTTTTCTGTACACATTATTTAAAACAAATATTTGAAACATTTCAAATCTTGTAAAGAATTAAAAGAATGCATGTGTAACATTTTAATTTTTATTTGTTTACTAGTTGCCAGGGCAGCTAGAGTAGCTTCCTGCAGCATGTTGATGCATAATGTCCCTCCCCCCCCCTAACTTTTATCTCATTCGGATGTTATATTATCTGATTCTTTTTTCATTTTCATGAGATTTCAAGACATACTACGTACGTGGCGCGTTAATGCTCCAAGCAGCTAGCTGCGTGATCCGGCGTTGCACTGGCTCTTCGCCCCTTTAAAGTAGTAAAGAAACTTTCAACAAACTACATCGGCCACTAAGGAGGCTCGCTGAAAGGCGCTTCAAACTTTTTTTTCTGCATCAAAAAGTCATTTGAATTATTAAGATGCTTCGCGCCTTCAAAATGGTGGGGAAAGTTTCAACAAGTTCAGCTCGCTCAAGGGAAAGAAGCAGACTTAGATAGATACTCGGTTTTTAATATAAGTAGATGGCTTTTCAACTAATTTATATTTCAAAAGCTTACAAGTAGCTAGCGATAAAAGTACTACATACGTCGCCCGCTAATGAGTTCCATGTTTGATTTAGTTAAGCCTTCCTTCAAAATTCTCATTATCATTATTATTACGGTTTCACAGCAACCACGTTTTGTAACAATGGATTTCATATTTAATCATTTAGGACAAATCGCTTTGAATTTTACTACTTATCAACTGATATCTTTGCTAATTAAAATTGTATAATTGTATAAATTAAAACTATTGAAACTTGAAAAATTACCAATCTATCAGTAACTGGTTCAACTTTCAGTTCATTGCCGTTCATTAGGAAGAAACGTGACATAGATAGATAGAAAAAAGATAGAAAGATACTCAGTCTTTAATATAAGTAGATTTTAATAGTAGTGATCAAAATTATGTTTTATCTGATGATTACTGTATTTCATTTACGTAATCAGGCAAAGTCAAAACTTTACATAAATGTAATTTTGCAAAGATATCTTGTAGCATATTAAACTGTTTGAGATGTAAATGTCTTAATTGCCAACTGTACAGCAGATTCCTGTTTTTTTGCATCCTTCACCCCATTTCCCATTTTTTACTTTTGTCATTTTGTTTGTTTTTCCAAACCGGTAAAGCAATGCCTAAGCTGAGTGTTAAACAATGCAGTTATTAATCAGTCAATATCAGTTACAAAAATATTATTAATTAATGTAAAGAAATTTGAAATTGAACTTTTTTTAAGAATACTAACTGTTGTATTTCAAGTGTTACTTCATCAAAAAAACAGTTCATATTGTGATGATGTAAAACCAATTGAATACAAATATATATGCTCCATATCAAATTTAATATGGCTAGTATAGCTACACTAAAAATATATAATACACTGCTCAAAACAACTAAAATATGTTTTAAGTTTTATTTAAATATATTATATAATAAAGGTCCAAGAGAATTTTTTCTACAGAAAATGGAAGAAAAGAGTTTCAAATGCAACTTTTTTTACCCGACTACGGCAAAGCCTAAAGGAAGGGTTATGTTTTTAGCAGTCTGGCTATGTTTGTGGTTAAGGATGTTCCACCGTAGCTCCTAAACTATTCATTCGATTTTGATGAATAAGGTGCCAAACGATTCGTTTTCGAGTCTCAAGTGTCATAGGCTACTTTTTACTAGAATTTAACAAGAGGAAAGATCGATTATTCCTAGACAAGCACTGATTTTAACCGATATTTTCGTAGCTAAGTGTGTTTTAGTTCAAACAAAAGTTGCAATCAACAATGAATTTCCAGTTTAAGGCTGACCTAGATTTTAGCATGAAATTAGTTTATAAGGTCAAGTTTACGTCGCATTAAGTAAGGTGGAGGGTTTTTTTTATAAGCGATCTGGACCCACGGAAACTTTTAAGCAACCCTCATGATTCAGCGTCTTTGATGGAATTGGAAAGGCTGAGAAGTTTTGACACTGCTCAATAAGAATTACCCAAATAACTTTTCATACTTTTTTGTTATGTACATTTAATTTTGTAATGTATATTCATTTGCTAATATACAGTGGAGTAAAATAAAGTTTTAAAAACCTGTAACCCGACTACAAAAAAGCTCTAAAAAGTAAGAAATAATAACAAGTTTAAAAAACTATAACCCGACTACAAAAAAAGAAAAAAAAGCACTGAAAGGTAAGAAACAAGGTAGGTGCTATTTAATATCATCGTCTTATTAAATAAAACGAGACGTTTGATATCTTAGCTATATCTGTTTATTTAGTTCTACGACTTGAACCCTCTGCAAGTTCCACATTAACAACGTAATTCAATTCAAATGCTGTAGTCGTGCGTTGTCAACTACAGAAAGCAAGCATTTAAACTTGATACACAAGCAAACATATTAGTTTGATCTATATATATATACAAGAGTGGTAAATTAGGTTATAATGTTATTCTATCAAATTGTTTTTCTGTAGTTGACAACGCACGACTACAGCATTTGAATTGAATTACGTTGTTAATGTGGAACTTGCAGAGGGTTCAAGTCGTAGAACTAAATAAACAGGTATAGCTAAGATATCAAACGTCTTGTTTTATTTTATAAGACGATGATATTAAATAGCACCTACCTTGTTTCTTACCTTTCAGTGCTTTTTTTTTTTTTTTTTTTTTTTTTGTAGTCGGGTTATAGTTTTTTAAACTTGTTATTCACTTATCACACTCAACTGTATTTCTAAATACCTGTTTTTTTTTTTTTTTTTTTTTTTTTTTTTTTTTTTTTTTTGTACTTTGTTTTGAAATATTTTACAAGAATTCCTATTTTAAGCAATATTAATTTCAAGTTTTCTTTTTTCATTTTGTAAAATATTGTGTGTACACAATATCGCAACGAGCCTTATTTGTCGGTATAAATAAAGCCTCTTTTTCGTACCCAACTTTCAGCTTATTGCCTTAGAATTTCTTGTGCTTTCATTTTAAAAGAAAGTCCCGATTGCAGTGGCTATGAATAAAAAAATAACAAGTAATTTGAAAGTAATGACTGGTCACCCTAAAAGCAGAATTTTTTTCAGCATTCTGTGCCACTGATTAAAAATTAAAAATTGTTTGTGGAATAGACAATTTTTCATTAATAGTTTGAACCTTTAAACTATATTTGTAAAATCGACTAAGTTTTTCTTTTTTTTAATGCACCTGTTTGCAATCACAAGAGTAACTTAGTAAGATTTAAACTTTGGTATCTGCTTTGATGGAATGGGCTTTACTCTTTTTGTTAGCTGAAGTGCTGTGGAAAATTACAAAATTGTATTTAATTACTCAATAATGCTGGAATTATTTTAAAGTAACAGTAAGCCAATATGTTTTAATGTCATTACTTTAAAGTGGTGAAACTATAAATACAGAATGTTTTTCAGCATTGAAAAATTACATTATATGAGAGAAATCATTAAGAACAGGATATATTAAATTGAGGTTACTGAGGTTCACTGAGGTTTCATTCCATTATGTATTTCAATGCATAATTTTATTCTAGTGCCAAAATATATTTGTTGCATTTTCGCCACTAACCAATGAATTGTGTTTTAGGATGGCAAAAGTGGGCGTACTCCTTTGCACTATGCAATTGAAAACGAAAATGTAGAACTAGTGCAGCTATTACTCACAAAATGCCGTGCTAATCCTTATGTAAAGAATTATGCTGGACAAACTGCATTTTGCATTGCTAGATCACTTCATAAAAGAAAGCCTACAGAGATTCGTAGAAGCATTATTGAAATTTTGAAACCCTATGCGGAAAAATGGGATTCAAGCTCTGACTTTGAATTGGAATCTTCCAGTGATGAGGTATTTTGTAATTTTTTTTTTAATTTTTCAATCTGAGCAGATAGTTCAAAATTTTTGATTGTTTGGTGAAAAAATAATGAACAAGTTTTGTTTGGTGGAATCATTGAACATTGCAATTTTATAGTCCATTTTTCATTTCAATCCACTGTTAAATTTTGACATTGAGAATGATTTAGATCAAAATACGAGAAGTTACTGAATTACTTTGAAACTTATACCTTTGGATTGCCAAGTGAATCCTTTCATTTTGTGTCTATGAGAAAGCATGTGAGCATTGTTTGCATTGTTATTAGTTCTTTGATTTTTTGATAATTTTCACAGTGGTTCTTTGACTAACCCATCTCTCTCACTCCCAGCAAAATCCCAGTGAGCTTCCGTCTCTTATTTTGCGAAAATTCTGGGCTGAGCATTTAAAAATAATGCGTGAAAAAAGTTTGACTGTATCCATCTCTTGTGTCTAGAACTTTTTTTATTTCTTACTTTGTACACTAGATGGCTGCAGCGACTTTTTATTGTAACTGGAAATAGTTTATTTTAAACTAGATGTTCTGCACTATCCAAATCTATGTATTTGTAGTATGTATTTTATACTCTTAGCTCAGCTACTTTGTAAGTACACATGGTTTGCTTTCTGTGAATATATGTTTTTTAATATTATGTGCATTATGAGTCAGAGATAAAACGTGTATTGGATTCAAATTTAAGTATGAATTGACTAGCCGCCTCGACTTTGGACTGATTTTTCCATGAAGGAGTCTGAGTGGATTGGTTTTAAATTCCAGAATTGGTTATTTTCCTCTGACTCATCAGCTCTGGTGGTGACATCACAAAGTGGTATTGCACTGGCATCTTCATAATGTCACACAAATAAATTTCTGCAGAACTTGCATGAGATGTGTCACATGATGACTCTGGTGAGATGTCACAATACTAACCTTTGCAACTCACAGTGATATCCCTATGACTGCTGTGACACATTGTGCAATGAGCACATTGTGCTTAGGAGTATTGAGAGATTTGATTCTAGACTTTCTGTTAAAGCCTGGAAAGTGGTTTCCTCCGGCCACCTTGTCTAGTGGTCAGAGCAGTCTGACCTGGTTGAGGAAGCTCTGGCTTGGAACCCTGCTTGGGCATGGATGTCCTTTCACTCTTTCCTGTTGCTTGTCCTTTTTCTGTGTGAATAAGTGTGTTCTGGATAGCTTCCTTTCCTATAAACAGGTCTTATGACATGTGTGTTGAGTTAAATTGGACTTCCGCCTTAGTGGTGCTCATAAAAACAGAAGCTGTACCTATTGCGCCTTAAATCGGGTAGATGTGTCTAATCAGGCTCGGGTACCCGAGTGGTTTCCGTAACATTGCAAGAATCTTCCAAAGTCTTAAAACAACTTTTTTTTTTTTTTTTTTCAAAAATTTTATTTGTACATATCTTACTTTGGTTGTTCTTTGCATTGACTTTTTATACCATTTTTTGCATCATATTAAATCAGTCTGAGTAGGGAAGTGTACATCTGCACTAGAAAGAATTGTCTTCCAAATTAAAATGATTTCTCAAACTGAAGTCTAATAATGAAGTAAATTGAAATTTAAATCACAAATATATAATTCATTCTATTAAGTGTTTAAAATGAGAGCTTTTAAAATTGTTCGGATTTATTCTTGTTGACACTTTTCTTGCTTTTTTTTTTTCAATTATTAATAATTCTTGTTTTGACCTTCCTCCTTTATTAGGCTGATGCAACAGATTTAAATCAAAAGAACTCTCAAGAACATGTGAATAAATGACACAAATTGTAACTATCAAGTTTATAAATTGTTATCTAAAAGTGTTTCCTGTTGTGGACTTGAAATGGATTTTGAAATTTGACTGCCTGCTAAAGTGTTCATGTTAATTTTTAAGGTTGGTTTCAATTATACCTAAAAAGTATGTTGTGATGAAGAGTACAAATTGCTTTTATCATATTGAAACATTAATAAGTAATGTATTATGAAATAAATTTGTTAATATGATATTTGTACATAGTGTATGTTGCTTGTTTACTGAAGGAATGCTGTCTGTAAAACATTCATTAAAGAATGTATTTGTGCTTAGTTCAAAGTATATTTATTCTTCACAATGTATAAATGCTTAATCTATATTATTAACAGTTGAATATTGTTATTATATTGTGTCTATTGTAATTACTCCATTGTTTTAATGCCTAATATATATAGCTGTGTTCAATATAAGATATATTTTTATAATTTGGCATTAAAATTGTTTTATAAAATTTTTTTTACTTACTTTTTGTTGTGATTTTATACTGTATTTATTTTGACATAATATTATTTTTCTTGGTTCTTGAAACAAACTGTTAAATTCATATTTGCTTTATATGAGTATAACATTTATGTGCAATCAAAGACTTCCTTAATTTCACTTTAGTTATAAATACTAATGTACATAGTCCCTTTACCTTCCCCCTCCCCCTCAGTGCACTTTTACCTCTGTTTCATTTCTTTCTTTAAAAAAAATTAAATTCAAGATGCCCAGTGTTTCAGAATAAAGACCAAACAAATGGTCAATAAGCAATAACTAAAATTTCATAAAAAATGTTGAAAATTAACTAAAGATAAATTTTTGGAAAGGTGTTAGAAATAAACCAATAAAGATATTAAATTAATTTTAAAACATGTGTGGAACTTTTATTGAAAACTCATCTTGATACATTACTTTTGATTAACCTCTTCATCAATGAGCAGAGAAAATAGAATATTAGATTTTAAGCCTTCTTGAATTGCAAAATTTATATTCGTAACTCCAATACGCCACGTAACGGGATTTTAAAAATTCCTTCCAGAGGTAAAACAGTGCATTCCATGTGTATGTTGTAGAAGTCAAAACAAATATGTTTATGACTGATAATTCATTTCCAAAGAATAAAGGACAAAAAAAGCATACATACAATCAAATATCACCAATTAATTTGGTTTAGAAGCAATTAATTAACATGAATGAACATGGAAATCTTAATTCAATAATTAGTCAATCATGAATGTCTAAAATTTTTGCCAAAATTTTTCTTCAAGCACTACACTCATGCACTATGATGCCTACCATGGCATCATAGCACCATGCATGCCTACTAGGGTGGTCACAAAAAATCAATTTTCAAATTTCTTTTGCGGCACCCCCCTAAAATGCGCCAATGGGCTAGAAAATGAGATTTGCAAAGTTTTAGCTTAATCGGATAACATTAACACGTGCCGCAAAGAGGGTAAAGTTAAGAAAAACAGCGATTTTTAGCCAAAAATTGTAGTTTTTACTCTGTAAAACCAAAATTACTGACCCTAGAAGCTTTTTTTTGGTCTCATTTTGTAGGAAATTTTATTTTCTTTAAGTCTAATCTGATTTAAAGTTTCGAAAAAAATGATTAAATATTTTTCAGAATTTTCACAAGTCAGGCTGCAACGCAAATCCTCGAAATTGCAAGTAACATGGGGAAAATTTTTTTTCAACTAATCTTTTGAGGCACCCCCCTAAAATGTGCCAATAGACTAGAAAATGAGATTTGAAAAGTTTTAGCTTAATCGGATAATATTAACACGTGCTTCAAAGTGGGTAAAGTTACGAAAAACAGCGATTTTTAGCCAAAAATCGTAGTTTTTCCTCTGTAAAACCAAAACTATTCATCTTAGAAACTTTATTTTGGTCTCATTTTGTAGGAAATTTCATTCTCGTTAAGTGCTATCCCATTCATTTTTGCTATCATGTCCAAAGTATTTATTTCGCATTTTCCATTATGCTTTGTACTGCTCATTTCATAAGCTTTACTCACAGTTATTTATTTTATCTATGAGTTTCAAAGACATAAATTTATTATATATTCGTAATAATTTTTCTCTGAAAAGTCAACGTTATCCGTAGATTTCATCAAATTTACTAAAAGAACTTATTAATTTACATTTTAATGATTTATTTTTTCTAAGCAATTTCGAGGATTTACGCTGCAGCCTGACTTGAAAAATTCTGAAAAATATTCAATCATTTTTTTCGAGACTTTAAATGAAATTAGACTTAAAGAAAATAAAGTTTCCTACAAAATGAGATCAAAATAAAGCTTCTAAGATGAATAGTTTTGGTTTTACAGAGGAAAAACTACGATTTTTGGCTAAAAACCGCTGTTTTTCGTAACTTTACCCACTTTGAGGCACGTGTTAATATTATCCGATTAAGCTAAAACTTTTCAAATCTCATTTTCTAGTCTATTGGCACATTTTAGGGGGGTGCCTCAAAAGATTAGTTGAAAAAAAAATTTCCCCATGTTGCTTGCAATTTCGAGGATTTGCGTTGCAGCCTGACTTGTGAAAATTCTGAAAAATATTTAATCATTTTTTTCGAAACTTTAAATCAGATTAGACTTAAAGAAAATAAAATTTCCTACAAAATGAGACCAAAATAAAGCTTTTAGGATCAGTAGTTTTGGTTTTACAGAGTAAAAACTACAATTTTTGACTAAAACTCGCTGTTTTTCTTAACTTTACCGTCTTTGCGGCACGTGTTAATATCATCCGATTAAACTAAAACTTTACAAATCTCATTTTCTAGCCCATTGGCACATTTTAAGGGGGTGCCGTAAAAGATTAGTTGAAAAAAATTTTTCCCCATGTTACTTGTGACCACCCTAATGCCTACGCATGCACTTGAATATAAAAAAAGAAAATTTAGGTTCTATGTTTGAAAAATTAAAAAGTTGGGCAAAGTCAATGCTGCAGCTTGTATCCAAGCCGCCAACTTTAGTATTTGATCCTGCATTTTAAGAGTTCGAAAGCTGAAATCAAAGACAATAAACCAGATAAATTTCATTTCTGTATTTGAACTAATTTGGGAAGTTACTTACCAGAAAAATAAATTCTATTCCTTATTTTACATTAAAATTTGCCTCTGGAGGTTATCATTACCTAAATGCATTTTTTTTTTTTACCTCCCTACTAAATGGTGCTTTTACATTCATCAAACTGTTAGCAGTACAGGACCATAAGTTCATATAAGCAAACAGTTCCAACTTTAGTTTATGTAAGAACTATTTCATTTTGCTATTTTTCCCATAATTTATATCGGATAATTCATTACCTGTCATCTTTGAAATTGCGCTCCTTTCCACCTCCTCCTTGGAAATTGCATTGCTCCAAGAATTTGCATAAAAAATTACTTATCTCAAGTACTGAATGTGAAAAAAAAATCTTACTCTTTGTTACACACTCAAATAATAAGTTATGTTTCATTATTTATGTAGTTTAACATTATTCAAAGAATAAATATTTTTTTACATGGATTGTTTTTGTTCTCTTACTGATGATAAAATAACATACTGTGAATGATCCAAACATACGTTTTCTAAAGTTATATATAAATTCATGTCATGTAAATAAAAATAGATATAGAATATTATTAAATGGTTTTACTGATACTTTAAGATCCATTCATTAAATTATTCTTCAAATTAAATCAGTATGTATCATATCGTCGCCCCCATGCTAAACTAACGAATGTGAAAATTGGCACTTTTCAGGAGAGCCAAAACACTGCATATTACTTATTCCCACCTGACGTGTTTGGTTATTTTCAATTTTTAAACTTTTATAGATATCTTTAGGTGAAAAACTATCGCTCGAAGCTATCATCTTAGTTTTAATTATTTGTAAAATTTGAGCTTGAAAAACGAACTTGAAAAACATGATTTTTCACATTCGTTAGTTTAGCATGGTGCCGACGATATTATATGAACATTTACATTGAATTACTTCATTGTGAGGAAGTAAAAATCTTCTTATGTTTTAAAATGTAATAAATTAAATATTATAAACCCTATATTATCAGGATTAAATAAAATTACTGCAGAATGTTGAGATACTTCTAGAATCTGCATAACAGTAAATTGAATCTATTTGGGTCATTCTGACGAAAGTGGTAGGAGACTTAAGAATTTTTTAGAATCACTTTTAATAACTACCACCCATTAAGTGTATTTTTTTATTAGTTCTTCATTTAATTTTGTGCCATCAAGTATCAATTGATTAGGTATAATCCATTTAGAAATGACACAAAAAAAATTATCTTTGTCAGAAGAAGGAGAAAATGACGTGTCTCAGCTTCAAATTGCTAGGATTTTAAATGTGGTTTAAAATTAAACTGAAATGTAACAACAAAATAAATTATGCTGCACTGCACAAAAGATGCTTCTGACACCATTTTTGCAGTTTATTATGCAAATGAAAAAAAAATTCCCCAAAAAACACTATTATTTATTCATGTCCCTAGATTTTCTATGTTTCGAATTGTCCACTCTGTTATATGCCTTTTGGAAATAAAATAAACAATTGCATTCAATCTGATATATTTTTTTAAAAATATAGGTAGTATAACTGCCGTGATTAGCTTTTGCTACATTGAATTATGTAGTCAACAACCAGGGTGAGCCTAATTCTTTTCTTATGATAGTTAATTTGAACTGTTGGATGTCCACTCTGTTAGAGCCAATTTCATGATGAAAAAAATAGATTTTTTCTTGAAATTGCAGACAGACTTACAGTTTTAGACTGTTTATTCCACTTTATGCTTGTTCTGGGATTCTAACTTTTCTTTGTGATTATACAGATATTTTTAAAGGCTTATTTGTCCACTCTGTTATATGTCCACTCTATTAAACAAAGTAATCAAAATATTTAAAATCCTTTCATAAATGAGTCATGTACTAGTTATTTACACTTCATTATACACAAATAAATGGAAACTCAATAAAAAAAAGTATGATTAGTTGGTGGAAATTATTTAAATTGATAATCTTAAGTAAAGAGTTTCAGACATGATTTGTACCATTTTCTTTGGAAGGACCCATTTACAAATAAATTTTGCAAACTGCGAAAGAGCATGGACAACAAGTAGTTCTTGCTTTCTTACTAAACTCACTCAATAGTATGTACTGTTGATTGTTACAAATCCAAAAGGGGCAACCGGTAACAGGCTCTGGGCCCAACTAGGCTGGTCTCTGTCAATCCCTAATGAAGAACAAGAGCCCTTTTAAAACTATTCACCTCATTGCAGGTGACAGCTGCTTCTGGTAGATTATTCCAAGTGCATACAAACGATTTGAAGAAATAAGTTTTCCTAATTTCATATAAGCATACGACTTGAATAGCTTAAAACAATTATCCCATCTGTGCAGAAATTTATCCCATAAACATCTTCCATTTCAATTCACTTAAATTACTGGATCGTATGTCCCCTCTTACTCTCCTTGCTCAAGACTACACATAATAAGCATTCTAAACCATTATTATTAATCATAATCTAAATTAGACGAGGCACAGTTACTGGCACTGCAGCCTTTCTTTGAGCCCTTTCCATTCTGTGTGTATGTTTTGTTTTGTTTTTTTTTTTTTTTAATATAGAAACCAAAATTGAACAGCATGCTCTAATTCAGGTCTTGCCAAATTTCTGTACAAAAGTGGAAAAAAATCCTTAAAATTTTGGTAAAAAGATTTGTTGATAAAACCCAATTTTTAGTCGGCTTTGTTCCTTGCTGCCTAAACTTATCATATCCTTGAACCTTAAATGCTTTAATTCGATCCAAAAAATATAATGCATTTTCCCTTTAAAAAAATTAATTTGAAACATAATAACTTTTCTGTTTCAAATTTGAAAAAAAAAAAAAAATCTGTGTGGAAGTAATTCTTTAAAATTTTGACTGAATTTTAAAATTTCATTCAAATGAAAATGAAAGATTGAGACTAGGAATCGATAAGGCATGCTATGTGCATTGTGCAAGCTCATATTCATAAGCATAATGCATATTGGCCTTACATTTTGCTACAAAACTGTTAGATTCAAATTGAACTCTCATCAAATAGTCTTGAAATTTGACAAAATTTTGAAAAGTAAAACTCAATAGCATCTTCAAACGTACGTGCAATACACTGCCAGCTCTGTTATTCCATCCAGAAAAGTGCATTGCACAAATCTATCAAGGGAAGAAGAAACAGTTGTGTCTCAATCAGTCAGGACTTTAAGCTTAGTCAACAATGCAGTGTAGCAAGTAACAAAGCCAACAAAAAGTTGGGTTTTATCAATAACTCTATTTCATAAAATTCTAAGGAAGTTTTCTACCTTTGTACAGAAATTTGGCAAGACCTGATTTGGAGTATTCTGTACACTTTTGGTCTTAAAAAAAGCTTAAACGCATTGGAAAGGGAATAAGGACGATCTGGATGGAATAACCGTGCTGTCAGTGTAGTGCATTTATTTAGCCCTGACTTAGGGGCGGTAACTTAGGGACCTACTGCTTAATACTTTGAAATCTGTTTAAGAAAGAGAGAAACTAAGCCTGAAATTAATCCATTTAATAGAAAATGTATTTTACAAGTTTTTATGAATTTGTACATCGTATGTGCATGCATATTTACACACTTTTAATATGGCAATCATTTTTTTACAATGTTCAGTTATCTTTGAAATAACTTAAGCTAGATTATTTAGCTTTCTGATCTTATATTGCATGTCCATTTTGCTATCAATATATCAGGTCACTCACTCTTTCTGGATATTACAAGTTCTGACAAATTCGAACTGATGTAAAATGTCTTCACTTCACCTTTGAGAAGTTTTAATACGATTTAACAATACTAAAAGTTGACTCAGTACACTAATATAAACTTCTCGCTATATAACTCTTTTCAGTTTGACCAGTAACACTAATTGTAACTTCTGGAGGCCTCCCCCCCCCTCAGAAAACCAGGACTTGAATGCTTTAAAGCAGAAAGTCAGAATGTTTTATTTTGCAACATAGAAAATTTTTCTCTTTGTTGTTAGAATAGAGTAATTTAATCTGATATGCTAAAATTAAAAGCTTCATGAATGTTCAGATTTGAATTACATCGAAGAAAATCAAAGGCAACTATTAATTTCCGAAATAATGATCGATCGCATGCCTGATAATCAAAAGGAATTAAAGTTCTGACTTTGTCTTTTTTCGAGCAAGTTCTGACTAAGCAATTTCTTGCCTTTTGCATTGTGTTTTCTTCTGCAATCGGGCAGTTCAATGAAAGTTTGTCATATATGCACCAAAAAGTTTCAATCCCCTGAGATATCCATTCTTCGAAAGTTCGACTTACATAAACATATTTGGACTAACTTTTAAGCTCACCATTTTCCATTGAGACTGGAGTATGGGAAATTCGTTTCAACTTCCTTTTCCACCAACAGGCTCCTACTAGAAGAGCTATAGCTGCCACTGCAGCCGTGGTTACTGATGCATAAATGACTGTATCTCTAGAAAACGTTATAGATTCTTTTTCATTTTGCTCTACATCAGTCGAATTGTCTTCCTGCAAAATGACACTATTAATTGCAGAGGTCATAGTTTCTTCTGTTGTGGTTTGTACTGGAACTGATGAAGTTGATGGAATTGGTTTGTTGTTATTTTTTTCTGCCTCAAAACTCGGCCTCCGAATGTTGGGTTTCTCGATGGGTTTTTCATTGTAATCAAAACCGAATCTATTACGTCCAGTGGCTTCTCCTTCCACTGGGTCGAAATCCATGATTGGGTCGTAATCGTCCCTCCTTTCATCCTCCATCACATTTCTGCCATTGGGAAAATCTCCTTCTTCCAAGTCTATGAACGGATTGAGTCCAGTACCAGGATCTGTGAAGTCACTGATGTGTGTGGAAGCATGTTGATGTTTGGGCGAATATGGATCGTTGAGGGAAGGAGGTGCGTATGGCTTTTCCGTTGATTTTTCCCGACTAAATGATGATGAACTCTTACTTTCGGTTACAGCAATTATTAATAGGAATGTGGAGATCAGCGTCGGACGCATGATGCACCTGCAAAACACACCAAAAATGAACAAGTTAATAGTCAGTAAGATTTAAAATGTTGAATGAATGACTTTTAAACACACACTTATGCTGATCGAAATGAAGACTGATTGTATTTTTATTTTAGGTAAATAAAAATAAATCACAGGGAACTAATGTCTGATCTTCTTTGGTAAAATCTTCAGCGCATTTACGCATGCGTCAGGGCTTCTCTGGTCTTAGCAAAATAGGAGTGTTAGGTAAGATAAACAATAAGTGGAAGAATAATAAAAGTATTTTAAGCCGTATGAAACAATGTGGAACAATGCTAATTTCAAATACATAGTTTAGTTGAATAGTTTCAAAAGGATATAGCAAATGCAAGTTTTAAATTGAAAACTTTGGAAATTTATCACCTACAACCCATTTATCCTTTTTTAAGTGGAACTGTTCGCAAGTCCCAGGCGCGGTTTTCACGGACGGACAGTAACAGAGATACGTGAAGAATATATTGTATAAGAGTGAGAGCCATAACGTCAGTAATGTGAACTTGAAAACCATCCAAGTACTTGCAGTTTCGTTTTCGTATAGGGAAAACTGAGTGATACACGTGACGAACGAACAGTATGCTGCACTGAAATTTTGTTTTTGTCTTAAAAATCAGCATCTGCAGCTTATATGAAGTTACTGGAAGCTTTTGCAGCAAGTCGGTTCTTCTCTATAACACAGCTAGAAAATGGGAAAATTTTAAAAGGTGGTTTAGGTACTTCAGTAGCAGAAGACAAAATCAACACCATTGCTGTGCTACGATAGTGGGAGAAGATCATCGAATTTCACCAAGAGAATTATTTCAACGAATGAATACAGTCGACGCTCGTTATAACGACCACACGTTATAAAGACCATCCTAATATAACGACCGGTGAGAAAACCCCCAACTGTATGCCAATATACTCTATGTTCTACCTCTTATAGCGACCACTCGTTAT
Organism: Uloborus plumipes; assembly: GCA_038373865.1. Lineage (NCBI taxonomy): Eukaryota > Metazoa > Arthropoda > Arachnida > Araneae > Uloboridae > Uloborus > Uloborus plumipes. Next base: position 79,302 of record JAXGGA010001772.1, on the reverse strand, counting down.
AAAGACCGTTTTCTGTAGGACGGAGACGGTCGTTATATCGAGCGTCGACTGTATTTGCTTTTTTTTTTTCTCAGACTTTGTTTCAAGAGAACGTGCGAATGACACAAGCTTGTCTGTGAAGTATTCTGGAAAGATTGCACATTCCCAACCAAACGGATGTGCGTTTGGAGGTTTGTTCCCGGTACCCGGTCCCCCATAATTATTTGAGAAATAAAACATTCACAAATTAACCTGTTTCAGTTAAGAATAATTTATTTTCATCATTAGATAGGGAGTAGTAGTTTCTCTTTAATACGATTTTATAATGGAAAATTAAATGAAAAAGCTAATATATCTGAACTTTTCTGTGAATCCTGAGATTTAAGCCATTCACAGGCCATTCATCACTTTTTAAATTTTATCTTCCTCCGTCTAACTCTATTTCAAAATTAAATTAGGAAGACTGAAATGGGTCAAAGGACTGAAAAATTTTACTACTGGGAAAACAAATTCTGTATCTAAAAATTTGTTGAACCTTCAGGCAAAGTTTGCGGAATAGGAGATTTTTAGGAGATCATTATAACCTCCCATCAGGGTTCCCCTTAGTCTTTTATTTTAAGAAAAGATTTTACAAGAGGAAAAAGAAAACTCATAAATACAGGGTGGTTATAAGCAAAGTTCCCTGTTTCGAATAAGTCATTAAAATTTGAAAAATATTATCGACAAGAGAACCGATTGAACTCGATGTATCCTGTTTTCTCTTTGTCTGAATTCGATCTTATCATTGCTAGTTATTGCTTAACTGCTGTACTTTTCTTTCATCCCCTGTCCCCTTCAAATGTCCAGACGGTAATCACAGCCCTTCATTATTATTTTAAAACAATAAACAAAACATTTATGCAAGTAGTATTTCTTTTTATCTGCCGAGAAACAAATACAAATGCATGGGAAAATAAAGTTGTAAAATGACCTTTCGACAAGGAAGCATTGTTCGTTGCTTCCAATTTTGAGATTCAAGGATGTCGAAGCGAACAAATACGCTTTTTGAAATTCGAGCAATGTGTGTTGTTTGCTTTGATTTACTAATTAAGCTTTCCTCACTACTAATGCCATCAAGTTCAGTGACAGCAGAGGAAATGGATTTATAAAGGACACGTTAATTTACTTCAATTGTAGTTTTTTATCATTTTCCGGCAAAATTTTGGATGAAGAGGGAACCCCAAAGCCTGTGCCTGCAATTAATAGCAAAATTTAGGATTTTATACGGTCCGACCTCGAAAGCCGCGCTAAGCACCGTTGAACGGTTTTATTTCAAAAAGGGGTGACAGCTTGATTAAAAAAATGCACCATGCTTAGTCCGATTATACTTTATTTTTTTAGAACTGATAAGGAAGAAGAATAAATTAAAAAAAAAAAAAAACAACGAAAGCCAACACGACAAATAAACGAATCCAACGAAAAACAAAACAAAGCAAAATTTCCTCACATTCATTCTCTCTCTAATCACCATCACCCCTATTTTGATAAAATTAGTAGCGACCTGACGAATGCGCAAATGCAACGAAGGTCGACGGATAAAATATCAAACAGTAAGGCTGATTTTTCTTATTTTCCTTGTTGTACAAAGGTATTTAATCATCCAATTTAATTTGTCATAAATCCAAAAATATTTTATAGAAATTTCCCTGGTTTATTTATTTACATTGTTGGCATTCATACGATTTCAGAGGTTATTTAAATCCAAGTCAGTTTTAAAATAAGCCAAATAAATTTGAATCAAACTATAAGTGTTGGTGGGAGTTCATGGTGCATCAGAAAAAAATTTCATCAGAAAATTTAGCACCATAAAAGTGTTTTCTTGATAATTAGTGCGTTATTTACTTTGGTTTTTCACTCCATCATATTTTAGCACATGGCTAACTTGATAATTTTATTTTCCAAAAGCCAAATATTAGTCGTGAAAAAACAATAGTAAAATTAAAATATCCAAACTATTTTAATTGAAATAAAAAATCTCACATACTTTTGTATGTTTCCCATTTTTTAAATGATACAAAAATTTCGGGGGATAGCCAATGCTCAACTCTTTCTCTCTCACCTGCCTTTTTGTTTTGCCAAGAATCAAAGAGGGTAGTTTTCGATTTTTCAATTTTATTTTTATATGATAGAGCAACATACATGAACATCAACGGCGAAAAAATTTTTGCGCTGCGACAAGTAGTTTTTTTTTAAATAATTTTTAAATTTCAAGCGGCTGTGACGTCACTCGGCATTCGTTGGTGCCGTTGGCGCTTTTGAACTTTCTACTAAGGCGAAGAAAGAGCGAGAAGCTCGAGAAACCGGTTTCTCCGGCTTCCGCACTCCGCACTGTTGTTCGCTCTGCCTTGCCGTATTTTTTTTTCCTCGCCAAGTGATGCGTTCTAAAAATTTGAATACGGATTTCGCCAAAAAATATCAAAACAATCACCCCTAGCAGGGTATTGGATTGCTCTTTGATAAATCCAGTTTTAAATAGTGAATTAGTAGACTTTAAGGTATTGATTAAGGAAGGAGAAAATCCCGCAATGAAACGATAATATAGCCAAAATCCAATTTTTATGGATGAAAGGCTGAAAGTTACTGCCATCCGACGTCAGGGGTTTCGGTTTCAAGGCGCGCTTTTTTTGCGCGTGGGTTTTTAAAAAAATCATTAAGAATCAACCGTTGTGTTTTAAAATTCAGCAATGGTGAATTTTTGTGTTTTGTAAGCCTCTTAACAATATCTAGTAGTTAAAAAAGGGATATTCAATAGGTCACAACTACCCTTCTACTTATTGTTATATTTCAAATTGAAAAAAACTCCATAAGAAAAAGGAGAAGGGACGGCTCTCATTCTTTTGAATGATGGGTGGCACATTAATTTCGAGAAGTGTAAGTTTAAAATGCATTTTTAAAAGTGTAATCAAAGGTATAAACGACGCTCCAGCAGTCCTAATTAATAACAATATCAGCAGAATATCAAGGAGAATTACAATCGCCAGCCACAGTCAAACAGAAGACAACGTTCGATCAGAGACTCACGGAGAAATTCAGAAAACTTATAGAAAAACGAAGTTAGAGGACTTTTTGTTCTCCTTTATACTTAGTTCTTTTTAACTTGTATGAAACTCGTTGATAAATAGAATTTGCACTAAATCTGATGGGTAAAGATCTTGTCGCTGTCCTGCCTGTAAAACGACTTTTTCCTCTTGAAGACTGTTATTGCAGTGAAGATGAATCTCTTATTCTCCGTTTCATTCGTTAACCATTAATTCACTTATGTTCGAATAGCTTTTTTTTTTTTTTTTTTTTTTTTTTTCAGTCTTAGTTTCTTAATACAATATTATATCTATTGCGGACCAAAGAATTCATCATTCAAAATGGAGGTGGCTGAAAATAAATAAGCAAATAAAAATAAATGAAAGATTTGGATATTATTATTATTCGGTTGCTTGCAGAAGCTTCTTAGAACAGTGTTTCCAAACCTTTTTGAGCTCATTGCCCCTTTCAAGACGCTGACTGACACCAATCGCCCCTCCCCTCTATCTTCCCCGAAAGAAAACTATAAGTTGGCGCAAGTGAAGATCGATAGGTATCATTAAAAATATAAGTACCTAACTTTAATTTGAAGTAAAATATACGCAATGAAGCAATTATCATCAATCATTTTTAAACTAAAAACATTCATAAATAAAATAAAAAAAAATTCTTTCACAAAGTGAACTGATGTATAAGCATTTGAAGGGAACATGTAACATGATCATCAACGTACTTTTCAAAAAACAGAAGTACATTGTTCAAGAAATTCTCTTTTCTACACTGGAATCTGGGGGAAATAAAATCATTGAAACAAAAAAAATGAAAGAAAATAAATTGAAAATCTGAAAATTCATAAAATTGACAATGAATAACAGAATTTTTCCTAAGGTTCATCCGAGATGCAAGTAGGAAGCTTTTGAACTTTGATTTGTTTCTTTCTTAACTTGTGATTAATTGTCTGAACTCTGAATAACCGGTTTCATACATTTTTACAATTTCGCTTTTCACTACCCTTTTATTACTATTACTACTGTTTTCTCTTCCAAATAACCTATCGCCCCTTAAGAATTTATCGCCCCTTGGAGGAGTCAAATCGCCCCCAGGTTGGGAACCACTGTTCTAGAATAAGAAAGAATGAAGTTTTGCTTTTAATTAGCATGTGCATAGAAAAAGAGGGTGAATTTTTTTCGTTTGACAAATCTCAAAGCCTGTTTTGGAGAAAAAAAAATTATCAAACTTTTTTCAAAATACCTTTGATTAGTATGCTTCTTATAAAATAGAGACATTAAACAGACAAAAATTATGACCTTGTTTTTCTCGGAAACATGATCAGAATATTTAAGAAAAACTTCTTCTGTAAGAGAATCCCTAGCACAGCTTGGGGGTTCCTGTTTATCATGGAAAGTGATCAGCTTTTACAGAAAGAAAATACGAGCAATGCCATCTCATGTTACCTAAACAAACAGCAGTGCGCATTTCGGTCCAAAAGAAGCCTCCAACATTACTCATTAGCATTATTAAAATCAGCTTGCAGGTTAGTTGCAAATTTTTCTTTCAAAATTCTGCAAAATATGTCTGGGTCATTTTTTCTCTTGCACCCAGTTATAGATACTAATACTAGAAGCATAGAAGAAAACAAGATTATATCGGTAGTCCTTCCTTATGAAAACATTGCTTAAACTTTAGAAAAAATGAAAAATGTATTTTTACTCCCCAAAAACGGCCTATCCACCAAGGCACAGTCTCTGAATCCCTGCTTGTTTGTACATAATTGCATGGTTTTCAAACTTTGTATCCTCTATTTTTAAAACACTTACCGTGTAAAAGAGAACAGTGAAAAATTGATTTTCTGAGCCTTGACCGCGAATAAAACGTTTAGCTCCACTGGGATTTGTTGGGAACTTTTGACATTTCGTTTATAATGATGTCCTTAATTATTTGTATGTTAATTTTATCGTCAAAATGCAATACTGGGACACAATTTGGGGGATTGGACGAATTTTTTGAAATTTGAGTTCCTGAACTGCAGTTTAGGCTTTATTTTATCGCTTTATTAGGGGGAAGGGGTATGACCCCATGACCCACCATTAAATTCCCACTGGTTTGTGCATGATTATATGATTTTCAAAATTTGTATCCCTTATTTTTGCAATAACACTGCCGTTTAAAAGATATTTGTAAAAAATCGATTTTGACCTTTGACATCTTCCCGCTCTAAACTACATTTGGTTGCTTAAGCAGGGAGGAAATGACCCCCTTGACCCATCCTCTGAATCCCCGTTTGTTTGTACACAATTGCAAACTTTTCAAATTTTGTAACCTCCATTTTTTTTTTTCGATTACAATTACCGTTTAAAAGATAAGTATGAAAAGTGGATTTTTTGACCTTTGACCTTGAATAAAATTTTAAGCTCCAGCGGGATGGATGAGGACTTTTGACATTTCATTTATAATAATGTCCTTAAAGTCTGTACCAATTTTTAGTTCTATGCCAATTTTTCCGAACTTTCGCATTTTTTTTTTTTTCGACTATTTTGACCGGGCTATAAAGGGACGAAAAGATGAAGTAAGCAAGTAAAGACTCACACTGCTCTATTTTTCATTAGTTACAGCTCCCCTACATAGTGTGGTCAAGGGGATCCAGAAATTTAAAAAAAAGGGAGCGATTGACTTTTTTACTTACTTCTTATTACATATCTGATTCACACATGAATGTTGCATCCATATACTCAATTTTTTTTTTTTTTTGCATTGAAAAAGGCGTTTCTTGTAACGCCGAAACACGTGTCTGCAGTATCCCAGCTTATTTGTGCCTAATTAACGTTGTAATTTTCTCTACATCAATTGCACAAAGGTATTTGTAAACTTTATGATACCGGTAGTTCTTCATTATGATAAAAATTGCTTAAACTTGAGAAAAATTGAAAAGTGGCCTTTTTCACTCCCCGAATACGGCCTGTGGAACTTGCAAATGCATGGAGTAAGAAAGTGTTACATTGCCCTTTAAAATGAAACAAAAACTGTCTTGTTATTCCACGGCATTAAAGAGATATAAATCTTCAAAGTAATACAATAATAACTCTTGCAAACAACTTAAAACGGCTTAAGTGGACTGGATAAATTACCTAATAACATTTCACTTAATCAAATTTCATGGAAATATATTATCAAAATATTATTTTACACAACAAATAGCTTTAAGTTTTTGTTATCTTATTAAATAAAATGAAAAACATAACTTTTCACTAAAAATTTTTTTTTTCTGGGTCCATGTCAGACTGTCGCTGTTTTAAGACATGTACCAAGACATTGGGGATTGAAATATTGTCTTCAGAAGTTTTAGTTATAATTTCAAGTCTTCAGTTGAACTACTTCCCCAGTCACCTTGCTTTACCATTAGCACAGCAAAATAATCTTTCACTTTTTAGTTTTAGTGCATTCTGATTTTCAACAATATTTTCTTTATTGACACGGTGAGTTTTCCCCAAAATATTCCTAATTAAGCATTCAGAGCGATGAACTGAGGCTGGCAGATATACGAAATTGTGTGAGATTTACATTGGTGGCACAGGAATTGTGAATTAATACTTTTTCTTCGGCTAGTTGTTTGCCAGTTTTTTTCCCTTTTCTCTTCCTTTTCTTTTTTTTTTCATAAACACTTTGATTTGAATAAACATGTTAAGCAATAATTAAGCACATCAAGTGGACTTGTAATTTTCCAAATTTTTCAGCCATACCTGAGCTTTTATAGAGGAGTCGTTATTTTCTACGACTTTTTGAAGGCTAACCTTTTGACTATTCTAGAAATATCCCATCAATCTGTCGTTTCCTATTGAATATGGAACTGAAAAGTGCTACTCAGCTTGCATTTCGAAATCTTACTCATTGTGACACAAAATTATGAAAAGTGTTTGGTGCTTACCACTTTTACTTACTTTTGGTGCCACCTTGCTGTGATTTAGGCACTAGCGCAGCCAGGATTTCCTCCTGGGGGGGGGGGGGTCTTTTTTTTCATCATAGCCATCCTTATGTGTATACATATCAATATATCACGATCAGATGTATAACTTAAAAACATGAGTACAAATGCGACTGTTACCACTTTCTTCGCCGCACCGTAGCGGTTAGTTTTCGTACTCAAACGTAATATTTACAAATAGCTATGTAAAAGTACAAATTCATTTCAATATTCAAGGCTTGTAACTGTTGTATACATCAGAATCAAATGTTTCTGCATTACTAGGCAGCTTTTTTTTTTTTTTTTTTTGCATGTTAGCATAATTTTAGAAATAAAATCATTTTAAAGGATAATATGAAAATCATGTTACAGTTGATAATTTGCCTCATAAGCGACAAAAAGTAATGAATACAAACGACTGAATAAAAATATTGAACTCCCGTTTATTTGCACACAAACAACATTTATACTTTAAAACTATGTTAGAGCAATGCACAGCGAATTCATTTCACTGCATTCTACCGAATTCAAACGAATGTAAAACAAAGGAACAACAAAACCATTATAATATGGCTTCGAAAACGAGAAATATAAACAAATTATGATATTCAGGGCAATAAAAATTCAAATGACATATATTTATCAGAGAGATATAAACGTATGAAAAGATAAATTGTTACAATATTTTAAAAATATGCATAAAATATAAATGTAAAAAATAAAATAAAAGTGAAAAGGAAACATAAGCAAACTATAGACGTGAGTTGTTTAACAATGGACTTTTGGGATCGGGATAAGAAATAAACCTTTAACTGTTATATGGTGATTACAACTTACAAAGCAATATGTAGTCTGCGTGACTTTTGTACCAGCTGGTTTAGGACGTCATCTTCACTGATGGGAATTCGGTCATGGATGTAAGCCATAGCCAGTCCTTTTAAACGCTCTTCACCAGTTTTATTTCTTAAATATGTTTTCAAAAACTTTAAAGAAGAGAAAGACCTTTCAGGCGTGCATGTCGTTACAGGAATTGTAGCAGAAATGGTGAGGAGAGACTTTATTGTTGGTAGGAGCTCAGCGTTGCAGTGTTGCAAAGCTTCAACTGGGTTTTTTGGTTTTTTTCTTTCACCATTTCTTGCCAAAGAATAATTTCCCCCAATAAACTTGAAGAGTCAAGTTTATGAAATTCTGCTAGTTTCATAACACCAGAAATGTCTCTTCCTCTCGCTCTTATATATATTCTCCTTTAACAAAATCTGGAGGGGTGTTAAGATTTTCTCATGTGCTTCAAATTTTTCATATAGTGCTTGAATAGTATTTTCCAGGAAAGGAATGAACAAAGATCGTCGGAAATATTCTTCAACCGTATCGGCTGGGACATTATCTCTCTTTGCCTGCCGCCATCCTTTCCTTTGAAATGATGACATCTAATTCAGCACTTAGCTCACTTATTTTTTTGAAAATATGAGAAAATGTTTGCTCTGCGTTACTTCTTATTTCCTCCAGCTTTTATTTCACAATCATAGCAGATTTTACTGCAGTTATAAGGTCCAGATTTTGTGTCTGCAAATAAATACTCAATGGCATGGTCAACGAAAATACGTGATCAACCACAAAAAGGCTCACCAAGAAGTCGCACGTTAGTACAGCACTCTGGAGAAGCTGTGCTTCGGTAGCTGTTTTTGTGTCAGGCCACTTTTGTATTTTTTTCAAGGATGAAAGCTGAGGGTTAAGAAGCTCAATAAAAGTTGTCACTGCGCAATGGCGCTCAACCCATCGAGTGGGGCAGGGGGCAGATTCTCTTTATTTTTTTTTCTTCAGATGCCGTAGCAATCTCAGCTGTTAACACTGCTTGGCGCTTCGGAGTGTTAAAAAAATTTTGTGCCCTCTCAATAACACCAATGCAATGCCTAATTGCTTGAACAGAACACCCTTCAGAGATGCAAAAATTCAAGCAATGCGAGCTGCAATGCATATAGCCCTCGGATACTTCTCTTGTATGAGTGCTTGAACACCCTTTATGTGCCCGCTCATGGCCCTTGCACCATCATAACCTTGACCAACCATATGTTGAGACTGCAGATTTAGGTCTTCGATTGTTTTTATTATTATTGCAGCTAGTCCCTTTCCAGTTACATCAGTTATATGAATAAATTGCAAGAATTCTTCGTGAACATTACCCTCCTCGACAGATCTGATGCAGAACGCCATTTGGGTAATTGTACTGACATCAGTCGTTTCGTCTACTAGAATAGAAAACCACTGAGCCTTTCTTACTTGCTCAATGAGCTTTCCGAGGATAATGTTGTTGAATGATTTTTTTCTTCAGTAATTGAACTCTTATTAGTAAGGGGCAGTGGCGTACATAGCGCCCCTGCAATCCCGCGGCGCGGGGGGGGGGGCGCCAGAGGTATGGGGCGCACTCTGAAAAAATAACAGAAAAAACTTTTTTTTCCTCGCATTCAATGTCACTTCCAGGTGTTCCGAATGAAATCTGCATCGATACGTCACATATGATGCATAACGTAAGATTTCACCACCCTCCCTGCCTTCTCCTGCATAACATATGCCACCTGTCCACCTCTAATTGAGCTCCTATGATCAAGGGCACCTGAACTCAGTTTTAGGGAGGGGGCGAATTCAATTTAACGAATGAAACTAGAATTTTACCGAATAATAAAATAAGAGTGTGCACACGCACAGTTGTTGTACAAAAGCGGTAAGTTGGCGGCCCGGCTCATGAAAATCCCGCCTGTTTCGATTCAAGTAAGTCCAGTTTAAAAGATTCTAACATGAATACTGATACTGTAAATGATTTTCATGCCGCAAATAATGAAATCGCCTTCAGTTTCAATTCGAAAAAGTCTAATTTATTAGATTATAGCATAAATGCTGATATTTGTTTACATTCTGAAAATGATTTTGAAAACGCTAATGATGAATCCGCTACCAGTTTCGATTCAAATGAGTCTAATTTAGCAGATTTTAACGTAAACACTGGCATTGGTTTATATTCTGAAAATGATTTTTCAAAATCAAAATTTTGAACTCAGCACCAAATAGACCTTTAGGTCCATTTCCTAAAGATCCCAAAACAAATCGTTCCTTCAACTCAGAGTACTATTTTCGTAGATTAAAAACCGGGCAAATTTTAGAAAACTTTATAATTAACGGAAACCTGTAATGAAACTTGGAGTATAATTATTGTAAGATATCCTGGTATTTTCTAGTAAGATTTCAATGTGGTAAGTGTATAGTGTTTATTACCTTTCCTAAATTCTGCTTTTTCATTGCAATTACAATTTTCATTACTTTCTATTTTGAAATAAACTTGATTTTAAATATCAGAATACTCTTCAACGAAGTCTTATTATAGCTTTTAATTTTTTGCCATAAATCTAAGATAGGGCATACTTATAAATCTTCCGGGGGGGACGCACTAATAAATCATGCGGGGGGGGGGGGGCGTGCCGAAGTCTATGTACGCTACTGGTAAGAGGTAAAACCTTCTGGTGGGGATTCACCCCTAAAAAAACCCCTCGCTGCGCCCCTGGGCCATTGGCTATTCGAAACGAAAAATAATCGGCCGTCCTTGAACAATCGGCATCTGTCCTTTCTTTCTTTCTTTTTTTTTTTAGGTTCAACTACAAAAGAAAAAAAAATCATACCTTCTGGGGGGAGGGTTAACACCCAACCCCCCCCCTCGCTGCGCCAGTGATTTAAGATATTAGCTAAAGAGGTAAAACATTGCACTTTTGCGATTACTCTGATTCCGACTCCGACTTCGCAAACATGGCGGAAATGCAAGCTCAGAAAAAAATGACTGACTGGGCGGACGATTTTTTGTTTATTTATTTATTTATTTGTTTTGTTTTATTTATTATTATTGTTTTTTTTTTTGGCAGACGATTTTTTTTGTTAAGAAAAAATTTTCATTCACGAGAGCATTTTATTCTTTATTTATATTTAGCAACTGGCAACGGATTAAAAATGAAATTCGAGACATTTTATTAACGAACGAGTTTCTTTTTTTTCTTTCTTTGATAAAATGTGTTTTTGATATTCTTTGTTCTTTTATTTTATTTTTTTTTTCTTTTGAAAACGATTGTGGAATTTTTCTACGGAAGAACTATGAAAGTTACATTCTTTAAAAGGTGCGACAAAACTTTATTTACTCGTTTATTTACTTTTTACGTGGCTATTTCATCTGATTAGAGGGGTATATTTTGCTTTTGGGCAAATCCATGAGAAATAGGACATAGACATCAAAATATGAATCTCACTTAATAATAACGTGTTATATTTCATTTTATTCACAAGAAAGCATAGTTTCCTAATTCAAAGTGTAAAATATCCTAGTTTTTACTGTAAACATGGTTTCAACGTCCTAAAGTTACGGTTTTTCTAACCCATTTTTTCAGTTAAAAATTACCAAGTTTCCAGCCTAGACCCTGGCCACACCGGGTTCAATTTGGAAGATAACGAATAATAGTGCTTTAGTAAGCACTCCCTTTGACCTTTTCCAGCAATCAATTTCTTTGTAGGTTGTATTAGTTTTTAATTACAGGCAGGCAAAATTATCTAGAATCTTTGTAACGACCGTAACCGAAAACACGTATATGTTGTTCTGTAACAATAACTATTTGAGGTAGAAGTTTGACATTCAGGTTTGTTAGTGTACTCATTTATTCTAAAAACATGCACTAATAATGTTTTCAAAAAACCTTTTCGTTTTTGTGCTATGTTGGTTACAGGTGTTACATGTTTTAGGTTTAAATTCACAGTTCAAGTCGGATCTTTGCCAAATTTGGTACATAAGTCCACTGATGCATCTAAAAGTTACTTTGGGGGTATTCGTCTCTTATAGCGTGGAAAAGCTCCTATAAAAGAGCTTTCCTACCATAAATACCATTTACGTTAGTTCTTAGACAAATTTGACTCAGGGGTCATTCGATGTTCACCAGGAAACCATACAAAAGTGAAATAATGAAAAAAATTAAGTTATTTGCATTTTAAACATTGTAGGAAAACATTTTGCTAGATTTATAAATTATTTGCCCTCACCTCCTTGTTTTCGAATTATAAAGTCCTAAAGTCTGCCGAAATTGTAATAAAGTTACTAAATTTAACGAATTTCAGGTTATGATGGGAGACATCTTTTCGCATGCTTTGCTGACAGCTGTCCTATCACATTTAGATGGTGAAATAGTCGGCCTTCTATTTCCCCAGAAGCCTTTAAATTAGGAGCTTCACTTAAATTTAAGCCTTTAAAATCTTATATCTCGATAAAGGGAGGACGAGGCAAAGGATTTATGCAGAAAAAAAAATCTTAATGTGTGAGTATCTTAAAAATGTTTAATGAAACGAACACTTGTGTAGTTGAAGCAATAAGGTGCCTGGTACAATCAATACCATTTACGTAATAAGCGAATTTGTAGAAATTTTTTAAAGTAAAGTACTGAAGAAATACAGAACTCAAGTCAACGATGATTATGAGGATTTAGTGGAGCTAAAATATCTGAAGAGAGACTGGGAGGTGTGGGTATTCTGGTGAAGTTTCATGTGAAAACGTAGCTCAAGGGATTTGAAAGCTTCCACAGTCTATAGTAATCAATTGAAGATTATATCTAATCAAATGAACTAACCGGAGAACCTTTCTGCTCATATGTCCATTATTTGACTTTATACATGGCGGAAAAATGAATTAAAATAGCTGTTTACTCATTTTTAGCAACACGTGTAACGATCGTAACCGCAATCAAAAATTCATAAAAATTTATTTTTCAACAAAAAAGCTAAATTCTTTGTATGATGCATTATTTATTGAGCAATTATTATAAAAATCTAGAAGATCATACGTGCAATAAATTCACAGAAAAGGGGCAGTGTTTCATAGCACTCAAAAAACCATGTCCTTTTTTTTTTTTTTTTGTAACGACCGTAACCACACATTTTCGAGATTTTTCTACAACTTCCACTAATAATTTCAAACTAACGCTTGGTGATAATCATGTTGGGGGGGGGGGGCTTTATCATTCCTTGTTTCCATTAGAACTTTAACTGCATTTGTGAATAAAATATGCGCAGCTGAAGTTGTGTGAATGTAACGACCGTAACCATGGATTGGCCCGTTTAGAAATCAGCTTTCAGTGCTTTTATGGTATGTTTGACATAATTTTCAGTTTCAGATAATCAAGAGAATATTGATCAGATGCTAGGATGCCGATGTCGATGTACGGGAAAGTAGGCTCGCTTAGTTCTTGACAGAACTTCTTGTTTCTGTTTTTGGAGCCGCCTCAGTTCTTAATTTGATATGATTCTTTTCTTTTTTCGACCTGGAGTAGTACAGGTCATTAAGACGATTTGATTTCTTGAAACGGGGAGGAAGGAGGCGAGTAATGAATTAACCCTTTTTCAGGAGGTGGTAAATATGTTTTACCACCACGCTAGAACTTAAAACGCATTGGAAACGCACAAAAGTTTTATGTAAAACATGTAATGTTCCATTGTGCGCTGCTCTATGTTTCATAATGTTCCGCAGCAAAACTAAAAATGTCTTCTTTTTTTTTGTCAATTTACATTGGATTTAGTGTTTCCATAACTCATTTCATAGGTAATAAATATATTTTTAATTTTGAAATAACCAATAATAAATAGCTTTACAAAAATGCCCGTTTTCTTGTGAAATTATATATATTATGAAATTATGTGTAATTTTTTTTATTGAGTAAGTAAGTAAAATGTGATTGGATGTATTTGGCGGTAGTTAATATATTACCAACCCTCTTAAAAACAATAGCCACAACAACAAAATTGAAAATCTTTTTTGGCTCATAAATAAGCTTCAGTTTTCTAATTATTGTGTAAAATGTTAACTTTTAAAGAAAACTACTTGTGCCCGTTAAAGGGCTAAGACAAAAATATGTGCAATACTACTTTTTGCTATTTTTCTCTCTACCATAGTTCAGCAAACGAAGGCCCAAAATAAGGCTGAAAATATAATAATCTACTTATATTAAAAACTGAGTATCTTTCTAACTATCTTTCTATCTTTCTTTCTATCTTTCTTTCTATCTTTCTATGTCACGCTTATTTCTCCTGAACGCCAATGAACTGAAAGTCGAACCAGGTACCGATAGATAGGTAATTTTTCAGGCTTCATTAGTTTCAATCTATATAATTATACGATTTTAATTAGCGAAGATATCAATTAATAAGTAGTCAAATTTAAAGCGATTAAGCCTAATAAATGATTAAACTTTCAAGACATTTTTTCTTACCGTTGCCATTTTGAATTAAAACGTTAATTAAATTATTGAACTATTTAAAATTCCAAGATATTTATTTCTTTCCGTTGCGATTTTAAATTAAAACGTTAATTAAATTGAACTTTTTAAAATGAAAGAGTGTTATTTTTTTCCATTGTCATTTTAAATACGTGTTATAACAAAGTTCTAACAATTGTTTTTATTCTAATTATTAATGACATATTTTTTCTCAGGTACCATTTTGAAAATGTGTTTTTAAATAAAATTGCAATTGCTGTTTTTAGAAGGTACTTTTTCTGGCTGCGATCCATAAGTAGTCAAATTTAAAGCGAATGTTTAATTAATAAGTAGTCAAATTTAAAACGATTAAGCCTAATTAATGATTAAGCTTCCAAGACATTTTTTCTTACCGTTGCCATTTTGAATTAAAACGTTAATTAAATTATTGAACTATTTAAAATTCCAAGATATTTATTTCTTTCCGTTGCGATTTTGAATTAAAACGTTAATTAAGTTGAACTTTTTAAAATGAAAGAGTGTTATTTTTTTCATTGTCATTTTGAATACGTGTTATAACAAAGTTCTAACAATTGTTTTTATTCTAATTATTAATGACATATTTTTTTCTCAGGTACCATTTTGAAAATGTGTTTTTAAATAAAATTGCAATTGCTGTTTTTAGAAGGGACTTTTTCTGGCTTCGATCCAAATATTAAAAGAACTTTTTCGTTTAGAATTTTGCAATTAATTTTACCGGAAGAAAGCGGTTTGGAAATAATTGTTTTTGGAAAGGAATTTTATTTGTAATTTAGGGAGAGTGCTAAGTATGCGCTACTTGACATCGTCTTTATTTTTGAGGAAGCGTGTGCAAATAATTCGATTGATTCTTTGATGCAGGAAAGCTTTTTAGCGAGCCGCTTTAGCGGGGAGTAGTTTATTAAACTTTTCCTTGGTACTTTAAAGGCGAGCCGCCTTGGCGGCGAGTAGTGAATTGAAACTTTCCTCGCTACTGTAAAGGCGAGCCGCCTTGACGGCGAGTAAACTGTTTAAACTTTCCTCATTTCTTTAAAGGCGAGTCGCCTTGGTGGCGAGTAGTTTTCTCAAACTGCCTTCACTACATTACAGCCCGTGCAACGCCGGGCTACGCAGCTAGTATAGTTTTAAAAATTGGCACACGCGTGCAAAAAAGGCTCCTCATGAACGTACTATTAAGTGGTAGGGGTGGGCTCGCAGTGCCACCAGGGATTTTTCAGTTTTCGTCTTATATCCCAAAAACTATGCATTCGCCAACAAAATCATCAATTGGTAAATTAAAGAACATAAAAATAGGGTTGGTTCGGGTAAGTGGGCCACCCCCCTTAAAACTGAAATGCGCATATGGTTTTTGTACTTTTTTTGTGCCGATCATGTTACATTTCATCACAATGATTGGTTTGCATATTTGAGTTTCATGGAGCTTTTTTTGGATCATATAATTTATGTCAAAAAAATTTTCAAAAAAAATTTTTTTGCGAGTTCGAGCAACATTTTTATTTCCTTTTACGTAGTAAAGGAAGTATTGTGATCGTGAAAAAAAAATCACTCAAATTTGAGTCTAAATTTTGATTTTGCTCCCCCCGAATGAATGTTCAGTAGGGCAATTCCATGCAAATGTGGAAAAGCGTTGAAAAAATTAAACTCGAGTAATGTAACTGTTCTGCATATTTTTTGGTTTAAAAATGTTAGAAGTTTCTTATTTATAAGAATTTTCTGTTAGGAATGTAGTTTTTTAGTTTCGGCAATACTTTTAAGTTGGTATTAGAGTATTTTATTTTCAGTGAAGAAATGGTCAAACTTTCAACATTGATAAGTTTCAATTTTTTCCATTAGATAAATGTGACAAAGGGAGATTGTTGTTTATTACACTTTAAATTAATATTGTGAATTGATGAAAAAAGTGTTTTCAATTTAATTAAGTGATTTATGTCAATTTCAAAAAGGCTCTGTTCTATGTAACGTAAGTTACCAAAAACATGTTAAAGTTTTTACAGCAAATAAAGAAAGGGCAATACAATGTTAACTATGTTATGTTTTCTATCTTATAGATGTGTACTAAGCAATTCAAGGGCGTATTTAAGGAGGGGGTCGAGGGGGCCCGGGTCCCTCCCGAAATCGAGAAAGATTTTTTCAAAAGTAGGTGTTCGGTTCGTGCTTGCTCAAAAAAAAAAAAAAAAAAAATCTTAAGAAAAAAGCCCACTCTCTATTAACATTGTTTTCAAAGGTGTATATAAGGGAGGGGTCCAGAGGATCTTTCCCTCCTATACCCCTACCCCCACCCCGAATTTTTTTTTTTTTTTTTTTTTTAATAAAGGTAGTTATTATTATTCGGTTTAAGTTTACTCTTAAATTATTTACATACTTTTAGCTTGAAATACATAAATAAATAAATAATTATTGCTGATAATAATTCGTTAGATGGCACCAGGCAATGGTGCAACCCAAGAGGGTCAGGGAGCCCTTGCGCTTTGCTTAAGAGAAAAAAGAACGTGTCTTTTGAAAGTGAACATATTTCAATTAGAAAAACGCATAGAAAAAATCCTAATTATTTTCAATAGAAATCTTTAAATGAAAAATATTCAACACATGTAGATTATTAGTCAGCAAATTACGTTTCTCTCTTTCTTCTCATTCCTCCTTTTTTCTAGTCAGTCAGGAAATAAGAATCTTTAAAGTAATGCTACACTCAATAAATTTAAAATAAAGTGTAATCATTCCTCCCCGGCAAGAAATTTAAAATAAAGTACAATCATTTGCAGTTTTAGTTTTTTCGCAAATAATTTCCAAGCTTTCAGCTGAACAAAACAAAACAAGACAAAAAAACAAAAAAACAAAACAAAAATCGAAAAGAGATAGAAGTCCAAGCCGGCCGAGCATGAATTCAAAGAAGGCTCATGACCCCTTTTAAAAAGACCAAAGAGATCTTAAAATTTCGCTTTTACAATTGCAGTTTCAAGACTTCAATATCCAAAAATTTTCGGAAGAGAGTTCTTTTTCCGCTTCTTCTTCAATACCTTGGTCAAACATTTCCTCAAATGGCATTTTAGAGATTTAAAATTCAAACAGTTAACGGTAGTTGATATCCCCCTTACTTTTCTATATCTTTAGCTCTAAAATGTGTTTTTGGAAAACCGAGAGCTCCCAAATTACAGTCTCTATGCCCAAAAATTCCTGGAAGAGTTGTTTAATCCTCTTATTATTCTAAATGTTATGAGACAAAGCCTAAAAGCAGTTGTTCCTATCAAGAATAATGGCGTTCGTGGCGCTATTGAATTATTTTTAAGGGGCGTTTTTAAAAGTTTTTGTTTTCTTTTTCTTTCACGTGTGGCTCTCGTTTTTAGAGGGATCTTCGTGGAATTCTTGGATGATAAGTTTTTGCTCTTGATGGTAATGGGCACCTCTGCTTAAAGTAAAATTTTGAACCTTCAGTTTCAAAAAATAGAGCTTAAAATGTGTCTTCTTGGAGCTTCAATGCCGCAAAATTTCGGGGCACAGCGCCCGAATCCTACCTTTTCTCTTGACGGTATTAAAAATAACCTAAATAAAAATGTTTTTAAAACATTAATTTCGAAACATTTCGGGAGAGAGTTCTTGCTAACGTTACTACCAAAGATGGTCTAAAGTAAAGATGGCTTAAGGTTTTAATTTTGAAAATTTTCGGAAGGAGATCCCTAACCACTTTTTGTGTCTTAACGTCTCCAAAGAGAACGCGAAATTGCGCATCTATGTATCGAAAATATTTCAGGGTTGGGTCTTTGAACTTTTACTTCCCAAAAATAACTTAAATGAGACTTCAGTTCAAAAAAAAACTCATCTTTTTTTTCTTTTACTCTATCATGAAGAAATGCCCCGAGTCTTCTCAATTCCTTTAACGTCACTAAAGATAGCCTGAAATTGCGTGTTTATAGGATTTAAGTTTCAGTAAGTTTCCCAGAGGAGTCTTGATCCTCCAACGTCATCAAAGGTAGCATAAATAATTTCAATTTTGAAAAAAGTTTTGGAGGGAATCTAAAACTTTGTAATTTTCTATCTTTTCCAAAAATTACAATATTTTAATTCAATTTGTAGCGATAAAAAAAGAAAGTTTGGGGGGGGGGGGTGGCTAAGCTTGATTATATGGACCCCCTCCGAAATGAAAACCTATATACGCCACTGAAGCAATTAACAGTACTTTTCTTTTGAATATTGTTTATTTAATATTTTGTGCTACAATCAAAACGTGTAACGTAAGTTATCCACCTATGCAGATAACGTATGTTACCTTAGTAGAACTTCAATACTTGTGTTTCGAAATAAAGTAAATTGTAAATAAAATCTATGTGGTTAATAAAAGTAATTTACTCAATAATTCTTTTAATTGTACTGTATTTACTTAATTTAGATTACTCATATGTCTGTTTGTTAATAAGATTACAATACACCTTTATTATAAATTGCATGCTTCTTTTTGGCTGTTAAGATATTAATTCTCTTTAAACAATATCACTGCATTCAGAATATTTAGGAGGTAACGTACTATGAATTATTCAAAAATGACTTCTGTTATGATTTAAAGTTATCAAATATGTTTTTGAAAAAACAAATATAAAAATAGTTTACCTCTTTTATTGAAATATGTTTTGTTCTGCATTAAAATGCCACTGAACTCTGCAGAAAAGATGCGCTGTAAAAGGGGTATGAGAAAAGTCATGTGGATACTACAGATTCATAAATAAAAGTCACCCTTGATAGTATTGAAATATGTTAGAAAAAGCAAAATGTATCAAAAATATTTTCTGAAGATCCGCACATTGACAATGACCATTTAAGAACCAGAAATGAACAAATGTAGGGTTTCGTAGTTAGTATTTTAAGGAACAAGAAGAAAAAACAGAGATAAAAGCTGGTGACTGGTGTGTGGTGAAGTACGAAAATAAATTGTATCCTTGAGTTGTGACGATTATTGAAGAAAACGAGTTTAAAGTAAAAGTAATGTCTGCTGTTGGAACCAATTAGAAATGACCAGAAACGACAGAGGAAATTTATTATAAGAGAAAACATGATTCGAAAATAGAATTACCTGAACTTGTTAATACCAGCGGCCAGTATGCATTTAAAAGTCTTATGTTTTGTAATATTTTTGATTGATCATTGAGTTTGGAATTAAAATTCTGTAAATTTAACTCATAATTATTAATTTTCAGTATTTTAATCTAAACTAAGCTGTAATTTTCATTCATTAATTTTTGAAATAAAGATATGCTTGTAAGTGAATTTTGTAACGTAAGTTACTGTAACGTAAGTTACCCAGTTAAAAATTCCCAAAAAATTCAATTTTTAAAATAAAATTTTAAATTTATGAAAATTAATTCCTAAATATTACAAGAAACTGATAAATTATACTTTAAACAAGAAAACAGATGTAATAGAGCAGAAATTTGTCTTAGAACCAATTTTCATATTATGCCATTCCCTTTTTGTGTAACGTAAGTTACTGCCTTACTTTTGACTGCTAAATTTTGTAAAATTTAAGTGCATCGAATATTTTTGCATTTTAATTTTGCTTTTGACTGTCATTTTCACTGAATGTTTTTGTATAAGGTTTTTATAACAATATTTGTCTGTGCTAAGGAGCTAACTGCATAAGAGTTGGTCGAAATGTAACGTAAGTTACCGTGGAATTGCCCAGTAGTTTTTTCGACCTGTCAGCAAGTGCAGGGCCCGATTAACCCGTGAAGTTAGAGGAAGCTCTGTCTCATTTTGAGGCTTCCTGCTTTTTGAGACGGAGGTGGGGGGGGGGCGGATTTCTATACTTATGAGACATTCAAAAACGAATCTTACTAAGGGTAGATATCATTTCTAAGAGCTGCCAAAGCAAAATTCAAAAAGTCTGTCCCCTTCCTTCACTAATCTGTAGAAGTTACATACATAATACACATTGCCATTCTATGATTTGATGTTAAATTAGATTTATTTCACAGAATTAATAAAACATAATAAAAGTACGTTGTAAAAAAGTTGGGTCAAATCCCACATTTAAAAATAGCTTGTGGGGGAATTAATGATTTATGAAATGTGTCTTCACTTCTAAAACTTTCCAGAAAATTTTTATTGAACCAGTTCTAATGTTTAAAATTACCTTTAGATATGCATTTAAAAGCAGAAACTAAATTTAAATCACAAGTTTTCAGTCATTTTTGGGCCCCCTGGAAATTTTTAGGGGAAGCTCAAGCTTCCCGTGCCTTTTGGGTAATCAGTCCCTGAGCACGTGCATATGTACCTACCAACATATCAGCAGCCGAAAAATTCTTTTCACACCCCCGAGTTAATTACGACGAGTTTTCTCGTGACGTCTGTATATACGTATGTATGTGCGTTGTATGTGCGTATGTACGTATGTGTGTCGCATAACTCAAAAACTGTATGCCGTAGAAGCTTCTAGTTTAGTATGTAGGCTCAGAGGATGGTCTAGTTGTGCACCTCCCCTTGTGGTTGCATTCGAATGTTCCCAAGGGGGTGTTTTACCCCTTTTTTGGGGTAAATCAATGTTAATTTCAATGCAGACTCAAGTGATATGAATTGGCGCGACCACTTGGCGATATGTCGCGGAGCTTTTGGTCGCCAAGTGTTTGACGCCAACTTGGCGACATATCGCCATGTTGGCGACAAATTTGGCGAAAAATTATTTTTTGAATTTGGGTTCAACTTGGCTCTATTGCAGGGTTGCCACAGGGAAAATGTCACAAAAAAGTAACAAAAGTC
The DNA here is from genome assembly GCA_038373865.1 of Uloborus plumipes. Lineage (NCBI taxonomy): Eukaryota > Metazoa > Arthropoda > Arachnida > Araneae > Uloboridae > Uloborus > Uloborus plumipes. Next base: position 58,263 of record JAXGGA010001772.1, on the reverse strand, counting down.
GCCTAAAAATACTAGAAAAGTTGCCTTGAAAATGAAAAAAAGTTGCAAAACGCTTTCTTTCCCTATTCCTCAACTTTATACTGCCTTCGAACATACCCTGAGCTATTCTAATACCGTAAAATGGGGTTAATCGGAACACTTTTCAGCTTTGATTGTAAAAAAAGCAGTTAAAAGATTTTTTTTTAATTTTATTTTTTGGATAAAAACTTCGGTCTTGCTTTACTTTTGATATTCCAAGCAAAGAGAAAAGATTTTGAACAATTACTATTAAAATATATAGCAAATTATGGGTGTTCCGAATCACCCCGCTGATAGGGGTCAATCGGAACACTTGTTAAAATTTTTATTTTTTTCAATTTAATCTGTAATAGGTCTCACAAACATGAGTAATATTGATGGGGGAGAATAAGAACAGATAATTACTGTCAAATAAATGTATAATTTCAGTACCAGTAAACGTTTATAATTTGTGAAAATTCAAAATAATTTTGAACTTATGAAAAATGAAAAGTAATTTTAAGAAATACTTTTGAATTGAAATACAAAGATTTAACATGAATGGAAGTCACTCATATCGTCCACAAATATGTACTTGTCCTTAAAACTAGCAATTGTGACTTGGCTTAAGTTTTTTCATCACATCTCCTGGGATGAACTCTACCTTTTCTTTAGTTTTTTGAAATTTCTGGGTTTCGAGGATTGTCCTGAAAGATTTTTTCGCTTATTCATCACTGTCTGTGTGCTGGACGTTTACTACATAAAGTCTATGTGACTTTCCCCCTTTTATTTTAAGTAAAAAGAAGTCTCCTGGAGAAAAAATCTTTTGAAATCTGCAACTTTTGTCATTCTAAGATCTAGTTGCTCACGAGAAGGGATAAACAGTAATAAATCCTTGTCCTTGTCTTGATTAGAAGAATTAGGGTTAGAATCTTGATTTTTCAAACAGTTTCCTTCAAATAAGTTTGAATTGAACACAGAACTAAGTGTTCGATCACCCGCAAATTTTTTCCTATGGCATTTTCAGAATTCTTCACTTTATGACACAATTATAAAAATGTAATTCTAATGTGGTATTCTGTTGTTCAGATACATGTATAATTGAAACATACCACTCATAGTTTTTAAATATAAGAAGGTTTGTTCTTGCATATGAAGTTTTGCAGTCTATGAAAATGTGATGTTTTCTAGCATTCAACGTGCAGCCCTCTTTAGAAGCCAGTAGCGTTGCCAGATTGACAAAAGTAATTTTTTCCTACTTCCTATGATCTTACCTTTCTAAAAAAAAATTCATGGCGAAAAATACTCAATAGTATATTTATGAAGAATTTCTTTGTACGGTCGGGAAGTTTTGTTCCGATTGACCCCGCTGTTCCTATACACCCCATTTTACGGTACTTTCAGATCTTTTGCTTCAATAGCTGATTTTAGCCTCTGGTTTGCAAGTTTACAAAGTATATCAACTGATTTTTGAGTGTCCTTTCTCTCTCTATATTTACTAGTTTGACTTTTTCTTCTAACTTTTTAACGGATCCCTTCAAACTTGACAGCTTTTCTTTTTATATTTTTCTTTGTTTAAACTTTTCTTCATTTTCTTTTTCTAATCTCATTTGCTCTTCCTTCTTTTTCTTCTAGTCTTCAAGGTAGAACTGGTATGATTTGCGTGCACCAAAAGCTAAATTAAAAGTTCTTTATCAATTTGGAATTGTATAACTGTAGAATAGCGCTTCAGAGCATCATATAATAAGCTTGTCATTCCATACACATTCCGATATGAAACATTTTTCTTCCGAAAGAACTCTCCTAAGATCTAGATGAGACAGCGGGAAGATACCAGTCACTTTCAGAACATCAATAGGGGGGCTTCTATAGTTTCTCTTTGATACGTGTTTGAATAATTGAAGGGGCAAGTGGATAAAGGTGATATGTGATTTTTTTTTTTATTTCTAGAAAAAGCTTTCAAAAAAGTGTTGTGTTATTTTTTTAATGGATTTTTCTCAACGGGTAAAACGGGGTCATATTCTTAGTTACCAATCATTTCTGTGACTAAGAGGACATAATACCGATGGACTTATCACCTTTATCTATGGTAAAAAGTAAGTTTCAAAAATTGCCACATATCACCTTTATCTACTTGCCCCTTCAATTGGTTGTTACTTTGACAAAACGCTCCTCAGGTTCAGTGGTGGGTCTAACGTCTAACGGATACGCAGACTAAGCCCGGCAGGGACTGATTTATGGCAGAGCATTCGAGGTCCCTCCGAGCCCCCCCCCCCCCCAAGAATGGAATCACCAAATTTCGTCACTTGATGTTTTTGGGACACATGTCGGGGTCTCTAAATAAAGAACCCGAAATCCCCCCCCCCACCCCAAAAACCTCCCTTAAATTGAAAAGAATTAACGTTATATATATCAAGAACCTCTAATTGCATATCAAAAACTTGTTTTTTAATTTTTAAAATCTATTACATGCATATATAAATTTTAGGAAAAGTACTGCTTACTGTATGAAGCAACATTTCGCTTTAATCCTAAACTGATCATAATAATATTGATAATGGATATGCTCATTTGACTAACAAGTAGAAGAATAAATATTTTTGGATGAATAATTTCTTTTCCATAAAAGAGACAGTAAATTATTGACTTTGGTGTAATTCATTATTTTTTATGTGAAATTATTCATTATCTGATGCTGCGAGTGAATTGGGGGGGGGGGGGGGGGGCTATGGCCCTTGCCCTGGACGAAAAAAAAAACATCCAATTTCAGACTTTATTTATTTATTTTGTTGAAAATAAAATAAATTAATCCTTCGATGCATGACATTCCTCCAAAATATGAAAACTAGAAGGAAGATAAATAAAAGCGGCAGTTACAAGTTTTTTCCCCAGTTCAGAAAAATTGTACATCCGGCATTGTTTCTGAGGGGCGCTGGGCAGCTATTTGTCCCGTGTTCCCCTACCTTTATAAGAGTCTGGACAAAACTAAATTCCGCAATGTCTTTTCTCAGCTCAGGAAAATAATTTTTATAGATAAGTTTACAATTAGGCTATTCTGTTAAAATTGCTTTAAAAAAATAATTTTCTTTCATTAATTAAATCAAATAATTGGATGAATATTTTGCGTAATAAATGATCGGTTATTTCCGACAAATCCTAGATAAATTTTGCAAGGTTTATTGTGAGTCGATAATCTAAGTTTGTCTCAAGAAAAAAAAAAGAGCTAATTTGTTTTCAAGGTATACTAGTTTTCTTGATACAATAACAAATCCCTATTTTCTCTCAAACCGATTAAATAGGGATTCCCAAATTGCCGCAGCTACTCGCGGGAACCCGTGAAATTTTCACACGGCTTCCGCGAAATTTTGCAATAATTCGCTAGCTACTGGTAATATTTTGAAACATTTATTTGTTGAAGAGCCATCTACTTATATTAAAAACTGAGTATCTATGTCTGCTTTTTTCCTTTGAGCGAGCTGAACTTACTGAAACTTTCCTCACCATCTTGAAGGCGTGAAGCATCTCAATAATTCGAATGATTTTTTTTATATAGGAAAAAAGTAAAGGCGTGAAGCGCCTGTAAGCGAGCCGCCTTGGCGGGGAGTATTTTCCTTAAATTTTTTTCTCACTACTTTCAGGGCACGAAGTGCCCGTGCAACGCCGGGCCACGTGCATGGTATGTCTTGAAATCGAATGAACATTAAATTATATCAAATGATATAACTTCAGAATGAGGTAAAAGTTAGAGAGGTGGGAACTTATGCATCAACATGCCGCAGGAAGCTAATCTAGCTGCCCTGGCAGCTAGTCTACTTATATTAAAAACTGAGTATCTTTCTAACTATCTTTCTAACTATCTTTCTAACTATATTTCTTTCTTTACAAATAAATAGTGACATTAATTATGTAACTTTTGCAATTTTTAGTAATGCTCCCAAACATGGGCTACGAAATGCAGCCACACAAGTTTTAATAATTTTTAGCTGTTAGTTAGTTAGCAGGGCAGCCGAGAGTTAAGCCGGGGTACCCTTCGCCACAAAACTGGAAACATTAAAACCACTGAGCTCTCGAACCGCGCCCAAAAGGGTCGGACCCCAGCTTCCGACTAAGCTGACATGGCCTCTCGTCGGCCCTGGTGTTTAGTCATACTTAAACGAATCGAAGTCCGGATCGACGATTTTTCGAAGCTGAGACGAGACCTCGAAACTATCGCCCTTACCCAGCTTCTTCTAAGTTTTTAAATAGAGTTTCAATGAAAAAATACAGGAAAAGAGCAAATTTACCCGTTGCTCCTAGCAGGAGCGGATCCAGAGGAGGCATGCCCCCCCCCCCCCCGTTAAACGACTAAATAGAGCATGAAGCTGCTGTTTTGGGGACTAACATTACGAAAAAAATGCCAAACCCTCTCATTTTCGTAAAAGAATTGCTCTTTGACCTACCCCCTTCTTTCTGAAAATGACCCTCCCTCAACCACAAACTAGATCCTCAAGAGCCTCAGCTTAGGGGCCATGGTAACCCGATCAGTAAGGCGTCGGACTCGTAACCAGAGGGTCCCGGGTTCGATCCTAGCCGATCAAAGATCCACCGTCGTTACTAATGGTGGCTGGGCGACGTAAATAAGGGTCCTGATCACAAAGTCTTCCAAGTAAAACAATACCTCCGGGGTACTAAACTAAGAGTCTTGCTCGGCCCTCGGTCTGGAACAAAAGAACAGAGCGCTCTTCAGGGCCCCATCCCGCTTAAACTACGAGTTGTGGTAGGTCCGGGGGACAATGGAGAGTGAAGTGAAGAGCCCCAGCTTACTCCCCCCCGAGATCCGGCACTGCCGCTCACCGTGGGAAAATTTTAATCCCGAAAAAAGGGCTTTGACTAAGTCCGGGGCAGGAATCACTAGAATACAATGTCTTTGACAAATTATTTTTCTCTCGGTGGCTTAATTGAAAAAAAAAAAAAAGTTGACAACTGAAAAAAGAATAAAAAAGTAAATGCACATACCTAAATAAAAAGCAATGACTTCTCGCCGCCGGACAGTATACGAATCCACTTTGAGAGTTGACTTTTCCTCCGTTGGCCCGAAGAACCGCGAACAGTCACCATGTGCGCGAGGGTGCGTGTGTGCGACAACAGGGTCGTCCGAACAGTTGGGTGGGGTCGGTCCGACCGCACCCACCCCCATTGTGAGGCTGCGACCCACCAGGCACAACCCGACCACTGTCTAGCGCTGCCGAGGAAGGAAAACGGAGAGCAGTGGGAGGGGGGGGGGGCAAGACACAGAGCGAGGAGAAGGAAAAAAGAAAACAAAATGGAAGAAATCTTCCTCCTTTTTTAATGAAGGCAACCCAAGACGCCAGATAGCGAGCTATCTGTAACCCTCCCTGTTCGTTCTCGAACGGGCTGTCAAATCTTCGCAGGGATTGGAGTGAAAGTTTTTTTTTTTTTTTGCTTTTCCCGCGGAACCTCCTCCCACCCCCGTCCTCGGACGGAATGACACGCGATTCGAAAACGTTCCATCTATTAAGGAGTAGATTCTGCGTTTGGATAAAAGATTGTCCGAAAGATAAACAGGATCTTCGTACAACACATGGGATGTCTCCCAAAGCTCCCAAATTCCAAGAAAACTTACGAACCAATTCTACCATGCGCCAAGCTTTTATACCTGCGCATCGCTAAAAACAAAGCATCTCGCGGACGGCTTCAGCTAAATATTATAATATTATATTTATTCAATCAAATGTCACTTGGTGTGAATTTTGCTGCTCTTTCTGTATACTGTCAGCCTTGCGAAATTAGGTAACGGTAAACGAACATCCTAGGTACTGAAACCGAAGATTTCTCCCCGTATTAGTTATTAAGATCCCCGTGTGACCCATTAATTTCTCCGGATGATCCGATTCGACTGGTCTGCTTTCGCAATACTAATTTGCTAAGAAATTTTTTTAATAAATTAGAAAAAAAATAATTTAAATAAAACAATGAAAGGAGACATAAACAGGAAAAAGATTATCAATGGATTAATGTTTAGAAGCATTACGTGGAAGGATCCCATAAGACTTTTGAATATGAAGGTGGCACTCCTCCCCAGCCAAAGCAAACAGTCTTCGCCCCTGCCCTCCCTCGCCAAAAAAAAGCTTATTACTCTTTGTAATAAGTCGAGTTAAAGTCGGCCCTCTAAAGGGCCGGGCCATTAATTTCTGACTAGGGCTAACATGGTCACTCTTCGGGCCCTGGCCCTGGCCCTTTAGTCAGGGAATAATCTGCACTATAAAAACTCCAGTGATTCTCTGGCAGTCATTCTACGGCAGTCGGTAGGTGCACTCACTATAAAAATCCAAGTGTGGACTGTCACAGTGCACACTCAGGATTTTTTTCCGGGGGGGGGTGGGAGCTAAGGAACTCAGATATTGAATGTGAGAGGAGAAATCATTGAAATTCCAGCGCCTCCTTTCTTCCAATTTTGTGTAAAATTTTTTTTTTAGTTTTGTATTATTTCTGTCTTTATTTATTATTTTTATTTTATTGTATTTATTTTAAACTTTTATTACTTGCTTTCTATTTCAACTACATGCCGACTTGCTAATATTTTAGAGGAGAATAAAATAGTACTATTTCCTGTTCTCATTTCTCTCTCTGCTCTCTATCTATCTAAGCAACAAAATCAGTTCAAATTTGTTAAATGAGAAAAGACACACAGCAATAAAATAATGCTCACATTAAGAAAAAAAAACATTGAATAAAGAAAGCTGCAAAACAAATATATATTTTTTTAAAGAAAAAGTGTTTGGACCCCTTCTAAAATTCTAATAAATGTACAAAAAAAAATTAAAATTGTTTCTTTGATGACAGAATTGTATTTAACTAAGTCAGATTCCGATTTCGTACTCGTTTTAATATTTTGTGTTTTTTCCCCATAAGTTGAAATAATTATTTATTATTATTACAATTTATTTTGGCATTAAAATAAGTTTATAGACTATGTGGCTCTCGCACATTTTTGTTAGAAATTAAGGCCCTGGTTAAGGTTATATCAGTACGTTTTTTTTAAATATATTTTTTACATTCTTTTTATGTCATTAACTAATAAAGATTACAGATGTTAAGCCTTCATGTGACATTGGAGTTGGAATCAACTTTTCAATTCTTGTACTGTTGAAAATGGCGCGAAAACAAAGAGGCGATAAAAATTTCCACAAAGAAAAGTACAAGCGTGTTCCTATTCAAAATAACTCCTGTGTTCTCAACACAGATGCTGAGAACACACAACAGGAAAGGGTTTCATGAGCGAATGCGATTTTTGCTGAACAGACTGGGCGGGAGTTCGGTTGAGATTGTTTTTGCATCTCTTTTCTCATTATGGTGACTTAAGAAGATCGAGAGATAACCAACCGTCTAACCGTCTTAGAGAAATGTCCTTTCAGAAGTTTTCGATACTGTGGGTGGGGTTCATTCTTAAATCATCTCAAAGGCGTAGTCTCAAGAAAAACCTAATTCCGGAATGTGTGGACTGTGAATTAACGACACGAACCATTTTACTCGACATTTTTCTTTTTTCCCCCTCCATTTTCCGCCTAATGTGGTGCAAAGGTTTTTACGAAGCATCAATAAATATATAGAAATGTTTCTCTTCATGGAACGTCAGAATTACATGGTTTGCCTTTTTGTACGATTAGTTTCTTAAATCATATGATCTTGTCACGCAAAAACAATTCTGTTTTGGTTAAAAATTTGCAGACCGATTCAGTTGTAAAAGCATTCATTCTTTTTTTTTTTTTTAATCTCCTTATTTACTTAGGTATACCGCATTTACCTCAGATATACATAATCAAGATTTAATGCTTAGTTGAAAGAAAAACGTAAAATTTGTATCAGAAATTAATTTTCTTTTCGAAACATCAGTGCGCAATTCCTATACAAAATGGAGGGCGCTGCTGTCTCTGAGCAATGGCTGCTGAAAGAAGTAAAATATAGACGCACACACTTATCACCTACCCCATGAGACATCTGCCTTGTCCATGCGAAATTGGAATGTTTTACCACTTTGGCTAGGTTCTGAAATCACCTCTAGGTGGAGTGTTCAAGCTCTGGAATTGCGAATAGATAAAGCGAAATGTTTACTTTTTACGAAATATCCCAACAGCCAAAATAATAAGGAATGTCTTTCTAAACGATTAAGTTCTTAAATGAGGCAATCCTATCTCGTAGTAATACTTTCTTTGATTATTTTTTGCTTAAAATTTCTGATCGATTCAATTTTTTCATGTGTAACTTAAATTATTTTTATTTATTTACCACATTTACGCAGTGCCCGTACATTCATAAATACATGCTCACGTACGGACGTACCAAAAAAACTAGAGAGCGTTCATTCGGGCCTGAGTAAAATGTAAATTTCGTTACCATATTTCTTTTAATTAAGAAGTTAAAATTTATCGATGCCTTTCCAAAAAAAAAAAAACACATAACTTTAATGTTAAGAGTGACATGCTTTTTTTTTTGGAAGGAAATGAACAAAATCATGCATAGTTTTCTATTAAGATTTAAATCTAATAAATGAAACTCAGTACATTATCAAAAATTGTTTAATAAGTTGTCTTACGTCGCACATTTCCTTATAAAAGAAATGAAGCACTTAAAATGTAATTATGAGCTAATTTTAAATCTCTCTAAGAGTACTGAACTAAGAAAAAATAGTTTTCTGTAGATTTTTTCAAACAATTTCTTAAGGATTATTTTTAAATTTTAATATCAGCACATGTGCTTAAAAATCAGAACTCTACTATAGTTATTACACTTACCCAATAAGAGACCAGGAATAATAAGTGAAATGAAATCTGTTCAGTTTATGACGCAGAAGGAAGTTCAAGAAAATTATGAAATTAAGAAAGGAAAATATGCTTTAACATTTTCCTTATCAATTTAAGGAAAAAAAGCTGCTCATATATTATTTTCTTACAGCGAATTGAAGAAGTTATTTGCCTTTTTAGAAATGACGTATAGAAGAATGTGGGGTAAAAGTTGCTGATTTTTGTCGGGCACAGCATGGAAAAAGTACCGAAATATATTTGAGGTCAAATGTAAATTTCATTACACTGCAAAAAATGAACTGTTCTTTTTACATTATAATACTGGCAGTCGAGGTTCCAATTTAAAACTGTTAAATTTACAGTAATAAACTGTAAAACTAGCAATTTTACAGTTTCTTACTGAAAAGTTAGAAATTTTAGTTTATTGCCGTAAAATTTAACTGTATTATACTGTAAAAACAACAGTATAATACTGGCAGCAGAGGTTCCAGTTTAAAACTGTAAAATGCACGGTAATAAACTGCAAAATTAGCAATTTTACAGTTTAGTACTGTAAAATTAGCAATTTTACAGTTTATTACTGTAAAATTAGCAATTTTTACAGTTTATTACTATAAAATTAGCTGCATTATACTGTAAAAACAACATCCATTTTTACAGTGTAGGTTAGTGTAGCATTTTCTGATGCCGGATTGAATATGAAAAAATACGTTCACGAAGCAAAATTTCTTTTTATAGTCCAGGCTAGAAGACCATATACCTAAAATTTTTATATATATGACATTTTTTGGTGGTTTCTATATGAATTTGACCTGCTGATTCCGAATCCGTTGAGTGCCAGACGCTAAACCTTGAGCATTTTTGTCAAAATGGCAAAAACCAATATGGCTGCTATAAAAGGTATGAAGCAAATTAATGGAAACGTACGTGCAATTAAACATATTTTACACGTAAAAATGATTGTACTCTTTAGTCAAAATACAATTCTATTGAAAATAAATATTTATTAAAAGTATACGAATAAAAATTTTTACCAAATGGTAAAATTCAAGATGTCAGCCTAAAAAGTTGTAAGGTTTGATTTTCAGGTAACCGTAATGGACGGAGTTTTTTAAACCGTAATGGACATGAAAATAGAATGTTTTAACAAAGATAAATGTTTAAAATGATATGCAGGGATCATAAAAAATGTGATTTAGCGTAACAATAACACTAAAAATATTTAGAAGCACTCCAAATTTAAGTTTCGGGATTTCGGCGGTTTAAACCAATTTCCTTGAAGAAACAAGTTTCTTTTACGAAAGAGCTTCCTATATTGATACAAGTTGCATAAACGCGGACTTCTCGCTGTTGTGAAAGGTATTTTTAGCTACCAGTTGGAAGGTATATCCAATGTGTTTGTTTAGTGTTTCGCCTTCAGCTCGATTACGGATTGTCCAGATTGACTTCACCCAAATAAGGGTATGTGCAATCTTTCGATATTGTAGTTTTGCAAGAATTGCAGAACTAATAAGCAGCTCAGCTATTTGCTTGCAATTTCTGCCTTAGCACTGGCCAATTTGTTAAACTGCTCCAGGAGCAATCCTGGTAAGCCAGAAAGGTGCCGAACTGTTATCATCAACCTATCTAAGAGTTTTTGGAAAGTTACCGATTTATTGCCGTAAATTGACTGAGTTTGTTTGGAAGCTTTCAAAATTCTTTAGCAAGGTTACTGACTTTAGCAGGAAACTTTCCTTATTTCTTCTAGGTATGTTATACTGGCAGAATTTAAGCTCATAACTGCTCATTATTTTCCAATTATGTGCAATCTATCGATATTGTAGTTTTGCAAGATTTGCAGAACTAATAAGCAGCTCAGCTATTGGCTTGCAATTTCTGACTTAGCACTGGCCATATTTGTTAAACTGCTCCAGGAGCCTTCCTGGTACGCCAGAAAAGTGCCGAATAGAAGAGTTTTGGAAAATTCCCAATTTCTTGCCGTAAAGTGACGGACTTTTATTTGGAAGGTTTCTAAATTCTTTAGGAAGGTTACTGACTTTATCTAAGTAGTGAATCATAATCATATCATCTTCATGAGAAACAAAAGCTTGTTGAATTCCAACACCAATTTAATCGGAAAAGGATTTTGGTAACAGTAACAATTATACATTGGCCTGGGGATTGTTTTAACCTTCTTAATGTTTAGTTTAGTGGAATCTTTGAGGCCACGTTTTCGCATATACATGCCACTGTGACTTGCCAATTTTACCTGAGTCCTCTGCATATAAAGTTTTATCAATAATTTAAGCTAAAGTTGTTCAACTATATCGCATCAAGAAAGGATAAAAATACTAAATACACTGGCGGAAAAAAAAATCCCAACACCAAGAAAGACTTGTGTTAGATAAACGAAATTTGGTAGGCGTGTTTATACAACTGAAAGATGACATCGATTGAAATTTCGTTTTCCGCGCATACGTGTGGCGCAGCTGGCGTCACTCAGAACATGCAAATAAGGCTTGTTTTAAAAGCGTGTTGTGAAGCTCGTGTGCATTATTTTTCCGTGAAATTTGACGAATTGCGTTCATGTTAGCCAGGAATGACTGAAGGAAGACGAAGAGGCCATTATCAACAGCTCACCGAGTTTGAACGAGGTCGTACAATTTGGCTACGAAAAGGTGGATTTTCATTTCGCGATATTGCAGAAGGACTTGGGTGGGAATGTTTCCACCATGCATTATTATTGGAAGCTATGGGCAAGGGATGGTACTACCTCAAGAAAATCGAGTTCCGAGCTGCCACGTGGCACGACTGAGAAGGAAGATAGCCGAATCTTGCGTACGGCTGTGGCGCATCGTACTGCATCTGCGGCTGACATTCGAGCTGCAGTTGATACCTTCGTGACCCAAGGAACGGTAAGAAACTGTTTACTTCAGGGACAGCTCCGAGCCAGGCAGCCTGTAGCCGGTATTCCATTGACTGCAAACCATTGCCTTTTCCGACGGCAGTGGTGCCACGACAGAGCTCACTGGAGGTCGGAGGGGAGATCTGTTGTAATTTTTGATGAAAAGAGATTCTGAATTAGTGCCAGTGGTGGCTGTATATTGGTCAGAAGGAGGCCAGGGGACTGCTGCATCCAAGCGGTCTACGGCCTAGACACACGGGACTCACACCTGGAGTTATGGTCTTTGGAGCAATTTTCTACGACAGCAGGGGCATTCTTGTGGTTATCCCAAACTCACTGACTGAAAATTTGTCATCAGTCTGTTAATTTAACCAGTAGTACAGCCCTTCATGAGTAGCATTCAAGGGGGCGTTTTCCAACCGGATAACGCTCGCCCTCACATCGCTGCTGTAACGCAATGTGCTCTACAGAGTGCTGACAGGTTACCATGACCTGCAAATTCACCAGGTCTGTCTCCAATTGATAACGTATGGGATATCATGGGATGGCACCTCGAGCATCATCCACAGTCAGCAATGACGGTCCTAGTATTGACACAGCAAGTGCAACAAGCATGGAACTCCATTCCACAAAGCGACATTCGGCACCTGTATGACATAATACATGCACGCTTGCAGGCTTGCCTTCAAAATTCTGGAGGTTACACCCTCTATTAAATTAACATAATTTCACATTTGCACAGCATTTTCTTGAGCTTAAATAAGCCAGTGATCTTGTGCATTTAATCAATTAAACATGTTAACTAGACAATTGCATTACCCAAATTTCATTACTCTACGGCAATTTTTTCTTGGTGTTGGGATTTTTTTTTCCGCCAGTGTAGTTTTGTAGAGATGTTAATTACATTCATTGTCTGTCATTGTACTGTCATTTGAAGTAGTAAAAAAGAAAGAAAAAGTTTTATGTAAAAATAAAGCATCAAAATAGCACACTTTGCAAATTCTTTTAGTTAAGTAGTAACAAAATTTTGTTCTGCTGTTTCACTGGCATTTTTAAATTACCCCAAAATATTTACTTAATCTACCAGATAAGTCTCAAGACTTTTTTCTCCTTTTTAGTTCAGTTAAATTTTGTTTTGTTGATTCGCAAACGCTTCTAAAGTTATCAGAAAACATCTATCGAATATATCTCATTAGCCCTAAGCATTTTTTCGCTTCTTTCACTCAGAAAAAGTAATTTTTTGTAGTGATGTTTCACATAAAATTCTATTATGAACGGAAAATATTTTTTTAATATGGCTGAGATGTTTTAAGCCAACTTCCCTCTTCACAGTTTAACTGTAAAAACAGCTCGAAAAGTTCCTGGAATATAATGAGCAGTTATGAGCTTAAAATCTGCCAGTATAACTTAGAAGAAATAAGGAAAGTTTCTTGCTAAAGTCAGTAAATTTGCTAAAGAATTTTGAAAGCTTCAAAACAAACTTAGTCAATTATCGGCAATTAATCGATCACTTTCCAAAAATTCTTAGGTAGTTTTATGATAACAGTTCGGCACCTTTCTGGCTTACCAGGATTGCTCCTGGAGCAATTAAATTAATATGGCCAAAGCTAAGGCAGAAATTGCAAGCAAATAGCTGAGCTGCTTATTAGTTTTGCAATTCTTGCAAAAATACAGTATCGAAAGATTGCTCATACCCTTATTTGGGTGAAGTCAATCTGGACAATCCGTAATCGAGCTGAAGGCGAAACACTAAACAAAGCTAAAAATACCTTTCACAACAGCGAGAAGTCCGCGTTTATGCAACTTTTATCAATATAGGAAGCTCTTTCGTAAAAGAAACTTGTTTCTTCAAGGAAATTGGTTTAAACCACCGAAATCCCGAAACTTAAATTTGGAATGTTCCTAAATATTTTTAGTGTTATTGTTACGCTAAATCACATTTTTTATGATCCCTGCATATCATTTTAAACATTTATCTTTGTTAAAATATTCTATTTTCATGTCCATTACGGTTTAAAAAATTCCGTCCATTACGGTTACCTGAAAATCAAACCTTACAGCTTTTTTGGCTGACATCTTGAGTTTTACCATTTGGTAAAAATTTTTATTCGTATACTTCTAATAAACATTTATTTTCAATAGAATTGTATTTTTACTAAAGAGTACAATCATTTTTACGTGTAAAATATGTTTAATTGCACGTACGTTTCCATTAATTTGCTTCATACTTTTTATAGCAGCCATATTGGTTTTTGCCATTTTGACAAAAATGCTCAAGGTTTAGCGTCTGGCACTCAACGGATTCGGAATCAGCAGGTCAAATTCATATAGAAACCACCAAAAAATGTCATACATATAAAAATTTTAGGTATCATGACATTTCAATGGACACTAGCATGAGCGCCCATAAGGGGGGCAAGGGGGGGGCTCGAGCCCCCCCCTTGGAAGTTAGGTTTTTTTTTTTTGCTTTTAGTACTATTTATTTGGATTTTTTTTTCTTCACCCATTAAAAAAAAAGTTATTAAAAATGCCAAATTTTAATTACTATAATCTGCACTGAAATCGCTTTCAGAATTTTCAATTTTAAATCAATTTAGCAATTTCCTGGCAGTCTCTTCCTACATTCTTCCATAGAAAAGCAAAGGCAGATTCGTGGGTCAACGCCGCATTTGCATGGGAAACTCCCCATGTCTGCGAACTAGCGGTTAAGATAAAGAGTGGGCTAATCCGAGGATGGAAGACAACTTGGCAATTTTTGGCATTTGGAATTTGGAAAAAAAGAAAACTTTTTTTTCTTTGTGTTTTACATTACAAAACATTTCGATTTCGGGGGAAGGCGACGGGCCCAGGCCTGTTCTAGAGTCTTTGAAAATCATTAAATACCTTTTTGGAACTCCTTAAAAAGTCCTTCAATTATATTTCTTATCAAAAAATAAACTATGAATTAACTGAATGGCCAGAATATTACTCTCTCGTAAATCATTTTTTGAATCGCTACACTATTTGTTTTAAAGAATTTTGTGTATTTTATACTTTTGGTCATTTTATACTAAGTGCTGTTTCTGTCGGTAAGTTGGGAAATTGTATCAAAAACTACAGATGTGAACTATACTGAAATTCGATGTAAGCAAGTGATGATGTGTTCATCTTTTCCCTCCCTCGTTCTTCCACTCCGTCAATTAATGTCAAACGTTTGTTAAACTACAAAAAAAAAAAAATATTTTGATTGATCTTAATTTGCAAAAGCTTGCGGAACATTTAAAAATTTTTTGTTTGCTTATTTTTCTAACACATTTTTGAAGTCTCATATGCCCCATACGAGGCCTCAAAATGCAGGAATTTAAAAACTTTTTTCAAAAATTTCCTCGGGGGAAAACCCCCGGCCCCCCCAAAATTACGAATATTCTACCCCACTTAAAAAAGTTCATTGCATCTTCTTTTGATACCCCTACCCCAATAAAGGTCAGTCCAAACAATTAACAACAAAAAATAAATTAAAAAAGAAACGCACAAGAAACAGCATGGGCAGGAGGAATCAATAAACAAAAAGACTCATAACACTCAAAAAATGTGCGTGTTTGGTCAATGTGCGAAATGGGCCCTTCCTAATTTTTTTTCTGGATAAGGCCTTGTGACACACATACATGTATTATCTGTAAACGGTCAAACTGTGTTTAGTAATCTCAATAACAATTAAGTCAGAGTAAATTACAAAAATTTATATCTTAACGAGTCTAGTACTTTCATATTGTTAGTAAATCAAATAAAAACACATACACCACCACACACACACGCATATGCATATATACATATATATATATATATATATATATATATAATATATATATATATATATATATATATATATATATATATATATATATATATTATATATATATATATATATATATATATATATTATATATATATATATATATATATATATATATATATATATATATCTTTTAACTGTAAACTATGAGGGAAATATCTGAGCCCCCCCCCCCTTAAAATTTCGCATATGGGCGCCCATGGACACTAGCCTGGACTATTACTGAAAAATTGAAAACAAGTTCTTAAACATATAAAATAGGAGTCGTCAAAGTATCATTTATTTATTACAAAAGCTTTTATCATTGATGAGATTAACAATTTAAAAAATAATAATCTTTAGCTTTCATTACTTTTCACGAGAAACTTTTGCCCAACTCAGCCAAAACAGATGTCAATCGAACAAGATGTCATTCAACATACCTTTTTTGCTTCTCGCCTAGTAAAATGATAACTTATATTTAGTACTTACTTTCAATAACGAATTCCAAAACTTACTTATTGCAAACGAATTTAAAACTGAAGTATTTTTAGGCTAAAATGCGTTGAAAACACGATACCACTGAAAAACACTTTTTTCCAAATCGCATAAACGAAAGTTGAGCGAACTTTTCAGACACGAAATGTTATAAGTTTCTTCAAAGGTAAGGCATATCGTATAAATAATTTCGCAAGAGACAGCTTAAAATTAATCAAGGCGATAAGCCGCTTGGAATGCTATGCAACAGGTTTTAATCCGCTTTAGGCTTCAGACTGATAATAAAATATTAAGTCTGACCGTAAAATATATTTCTCAAGGTCCTTGTTCATATTTTATTATGGAGTTTAATGATTTCATTTTCTTTAGTTAAGAATGATTTTCACATTTCTAATACGAAACTATATTAATGGATATTTTAGCTATTCTTGTCAGTTTCGTCTGAGTGTTGTCTGGTGTTAAACAAGTAGATCTTAATTGGGAAGGTGATTTGCGATTAAAACATTATTTATTCATCTCAAGATAAAAATACTGTTGGTCTATATTATTAATCAATGTAAGTACGCTGCAAAAACATGAGCTGTTGTTTTTACCGTATAATACTGGCAGCTGAGGTTCCATTTAAAACTGTAAAATGCACAGTAATAAACTGTAAAACTAGCAATTTTACAGTTTATTGCAGTAAAATGTAGCTGTATTATACTGTAAAAACAACAGGATAATACTGGCAGCCGAGGTTCCAGTTTAAAACTGTAAAAAGCACGGTAATAAACTAAAATTAGCAATTTTGCGGCTTATTACTGTAAAATTAGCAATTTTTCAGTTTATTACTGTAAAATTAGCAATTTTACAGTTTACTCCAGTAAAAGTAGAAATTTTACAGTTTATCACCATAAAATTAGCAATTTTTACAGTATATTGCCATAAAATTAGCTGTATTATACTGTATTAAACAACATTCATTTTTCACAGTGTATGTTACGAAAAAGGAGAGAAAAAAATGTAAAACAGATCCGAAATGTTTATTATAAATTAAAAAAACTGGAACAATTTAATTTTTGGTTGTCCACAAATGATACCATACTTTTTTTTCATGATTTTTGACTTCCTTTCACCATTTGGCACAAAGTGTCACACTTCCTCATACCCTCCCCTTGACGCATGTCACGATATATTACATAAATACATAAGGAAATTTTTTCTGGCAGTTTCGCATCGCATTGAGCCCAGGTGCCTCCATATAGTAGGGACACTGCGCGTCGAAATTCTTGTGGAAATGGCATCTCGCCAATAGTGGTACCGTGGTGCCACATGAAAGAATGGGTACCGGTGCACTACGTATGCAAATGCTCTGTAGCCACCGCGGCCCCATTAAACTTAAAAAAAAAAATGTTTTTCTTTACGAAATAAAACCAATGTGAATTAAAAACAAACTAATATGAAGAAAATTGTTTGTCTTTTGAAATTGAATACAAAATGAAAACATATAAATAACTAGTTTTTTTTTTCTTTTTAATTTTATTCTGCTACTTTTAAATGCTTTATTTAGATCAAGTTTACATCCTCCCCTTCAGAGCGTAACATCAATTTGTGGATGACCCTTTTAGCCATTTATATTTGAGATTTGATATAATGTTAATTTTGCTAATTTAATTTTTCTATTTTGAATAAATATGCGTCTTTTGAATGTAGGAAACATGTTTCATACATCAATACTTTTTTCTACGCCCTTCCTGTAGTTTGGCGCTTTAAAAGTATCTTAAAATTTTCATAAAGAATAAAGGTCGTGGATAAAGTGTTTAACTATTAATGAAAAAGTAGCTACAAAGCTAAAAGTGTCTGTTGAATACATGTAACTAACTAAATATTTGAATTTTCATGTATAGTTAACATAATCATAATGTAAAATAATTTCACAGTATAATATGATTATTTGCTCACAAAAATTCAATGAAATTTTAAAACATTATTTTTTGGAAAAGAAAGTAATAATAATAATGAAGGTGATGAAGAAATTGTAATATTGAAAATCAACCAAACCATTACTTTACCGATTGATCGGTTAACGGGTAAAAAAATTGTTTATCGGATCATCCCCATTAATACACTAATTTTCTTTTCTATGTAGAGATAGTACGGAGGATGGGAAAAACTGGTAAAGACGTAGTATGAAAAGTGAAAGTTGTTTTTCAAGTTAAACTTTAAGCTCATTGATTTCTAAGTGACTGATAAGTCAGTAAAAGCAACTCTATTAGCAAACATTTTCATAAGTTTTTACCTGGTTTTTCTTAGAAAGGATATAACTTGTTCATAATATTGCACGCCAATGTTTCCCCACTCACTTCCAAAGACAAAAACTTTGTAAACAGCACCGTAGCACTTCAATAAAAGGGCTATATCAGTGCTATTTATTCAGCCACTAAAATACTTGCCGAAGTAAGGAGGAAAGAAAGAAAAGAAAAGAAAAAAAAAAAAAAAAAACGACGTCTTACTTCCATGTGAATGTTGTTTGTTCAGCTACGGAAAACCAAACTCAAAACATTCTGGCAGTCGACTTCTACAGCCCCTCGGTAAGGTTTCTGACCTCAAGTGCACAAGTGTTATTTTATAAGGAGCATAATTGTTTATTGGTTTTGTTTTATGAAGCAAGAAAATCCCGAGTGCCCCCCCCCCCCCGCAAGAGCAAGGGGGCATCACCTCCCCAACAGCGAGAGCCCCCCAAAAAGAAAAAATACCCTTATATATACACTAGGGTGTCCCAAAAAAACCGAAAGTCATAACTTCGTAACGCATACCCTCTTATTTTTTTCCTTTTACATCAAAACAATTGTAAAAAAAGTTTCATGCAATTTGAACAACGGTAACCCGTGTCGACTTGCGTCCGTAAGTGCGAACTAGCCCTTTTTCCCTAGGCCAAATCGAAAACAACTTTTCGAAATTCAAAATTTCATGTTGATAAAACGCTTCTCCTAGATCCCAACATGTCCCAAAAAATCATTTATACAAGTTAAAAAATATTTAGCTACCCCAAACGAGGCTTAAAATTCATAATTTTCTTCAAAAAATAGCTTTTTTTCTATGTATTTTGTAAACAGCAAAAGATAAATTTTAAGAAATTAACAAGATGAAAAATATGAAGCATAAAGTAAATTATTAAAGCTAAATATTAGTTTCTTCTCTCATTTTATATTAGTTTATCCCTTAAATTACTCAAAGTTAAGGTTTCTTCAAGTTTTAAGTTAAACTTTTCCACTTTAAATACCACATTTTTTTTACAAATGAAGTTAAACACCAACGTAAATAAAGCACAAATTGGGTAGAATGTACAGCATGTACGAAGTAAATGCCGTACTTTCTACCTAATTTGTATTTTATCTACGTTGGTTTTTAATTTCAATTATATTTCAGCACAAAGCTTATTTGATCATTTTTCATGTGGGGCAAAGTGAAATAGTTAAGTTTGCTTGCCTACTTCAAAAGGAACAAATGGGAATTTTGTTCTAAAATTTTTTGTACGTAAAGAAGGAATAATGTTTTTTGATAATACTTTCGTTGAAATATTGTTTTTCATCTTTGGCAGTTATTTTGAACTTTAAAAATATGTGAAAAATTTTCCCCTCAAAAAATCATGGGGCAAAGTTAAAAATAAAATATTTTTGTTATGAAAATTTTTCAATTCGACGATTAACAGTAATTTTCATCAAATGAATGCGTAAATAAACAAAAAATAATTATTAACGAAAAATAATCGAATGAGCAAGTAAATAAATAAATAAATTAATTAATGTGTGAGAAAAAAATAAATGAGTGAATAAAATAGAGAACGAATAAGAAAATGAGTTAATGAATGAGTAAGTAAAAGAATGTAAATTTTACTTTGTCCTGCTATTTCACTTTGCCACACATTCCCTTACTACATTTTTATTTTATTATTCATCTGCAAATGCTGTTTTGAAAGTTTGTTCTTCAGTGATTTTGGGACTTGATATTTTATCTAAGTGTATCTGCAATTTAAAATTCTCAAATAATGCAATACATTAATAGAAAAAATCTAATATTTAGAGAAATATATAAATTTTATGCCTCGTGCTGGAAACCTAATTTCTTTAAAAAATATGAATAAATGTTCGTTTAATATCAATATGATTGTCGAAAATGTTTATTGTAATTTCAAAAATTACAAATTGTGCCGTCTTGTGCTTGAAAGTGTAAACTTGTACTTGTGTACTGAGCCGAATCGAAAAAATGGGGGGAGGAAGTAACTAATTGTTTAATTAGTTACTTCCTCATATCGCGCATTTGTTACCTGTTATTTTATTATTTTGCAGAGAAAACAATTGATAAGTTCATATCATTTAAAAGATAGCCTTTGCTTAAGGCTCAAAATTTATGATAGTTTTCTCAATGAGAGTCCTTCTCTATGGGCGAATAACACTTAATTCCTTGAAGGAAAAAGGATGGTCTCAGTGTTTAGACCAGTAAATGATACAGCTGAAAGAGCTGTAAAAATGATGCAGGACTGTCATGGTTTGCTAACAGTTGATGAGGAGCAAAAACAATTTTTGTTGTGTTGCGTCCAAGAGCACCGAAATATATACTCTGACTGCAATAAACAAACATTAAAACGATAGTATGTTTAGTAATGTTTATTGTACTGTAATATTGTAGTAAATATATGTTGTAAATAAATCGTTGTCATAGTTTTTTTTTTTTTTTTTTCAATTTATTTATTTTAACTATTTATTTATTTTAAATTACAGATACATTTAAAGAAAATATCAAGTTCCAAAATCACTAAAGAACATACTTTCAGATGAATAATAAAAAAAATGTAGTATTTAAAATGGAAAAATTTAACTTAAAACTTGAAAAAACCTTAATTTTGAGTAATTTCCGGGAGAAATAAATATAAAATGAGAGAAAAAACTTATATTTAGCTCTAATTATATACTTTATGCTTCATATTTTTCATCTTGATAATTTCTTAAAATTTATCTTTCGTTGTTTACAAAATACATAGAAAAAAAGCTATTTTTTGAAGAAAATTATGAATTTTAAGCCTCGTTTGGGGTACCTAAATATTTTTTAATTTGGATAAATGATTTTTTGGGACATGTTGGGATCTAGGGGAAGCGTTTTATCAACATGAAATTTTGAATTTCCGAAAAAAGTTTTTTTCGATTTGGCCTAGTGAAAAAGGGCTAGTTCGCACTTACGGACGCAAGTCGGCACGGGTTATCGTTGTTCAAATTGCATGAAACTTTTTTACAATTGTTTTGATGTAAAAGGAAAAAAAATAAGAGGGTATGCATTACAAAATTCTGACTTTCGGTTTTTTTTTGGGGACACCCTAATATACACTGTGATTGTGAAAATGAATGTTGTTTTTACAGTATGATATAGCTAATTTTACGATAATAAACTGTAAAAATTGCTAATTTTACAGTAATAAACTAAAATTTTTACTTTTACAGTACTAAACTGTAAAATGCTAATTTTTACAGTAATAAACTGCAAATGTTAGTTTATTACCATGCATTCTGCAGTTTCAAACTGGAACCTCTGCTGCCAGTATTACACTGCTCTTTTTACAGTATAATGCAGCTAAATTTTCCTGCAATTAAGTGTAAACTGTCCAACTTTACAGTAAGAAACCGTAAAATTGCCAGTTTTATAGTTAATTTCTGTGCATTTTACAGTTTTAAATTGGAACCTCGGCTGCCAGTATTGTACTGCAAAAACAACAGCTCATTTTTTGCAGTGTACTTCCTAAAAATTCCAATGGTGCAATATGCGTCATGACACGCCTCCCTCCTCCCAGTCTTTGAGGGACATTTCTGGGAAAATAATTAAAATAAAATACAAGTACAGTCGAACCCGTTTATTAGAATATCGGTTAAAAGAACATCCCGCTTAATGTAATACATTTTCTGTGTACCAAAAACAGTTGTAATGAATTATTTTGATCCCGTGTAATGAAATATCTTGCTGATTAGAATATTTCTTCGCGGTAAAATGGCTATTCCATTAAGCGGGCTCGACTGTACTACTAAAATTAAATAAAAAATTAAAAAGAAAAACCCGACCTGATTGCCGACCTCATATTGAGACGAAATTTGCGGACCAGAACAAAATAAAATTTGAATAAATGTAAGTATTTACTAGATGATATGAAAAACACTGAAGAGGAAAGATAGTCACACCCAGTAGAATATTCTAGAAACAAAAGCAGAATTAAGAGGGAAAGTTGATAATCCTTTTAAAAGCCTTTTTTGTGTGTTGAAATTAATCAAGTATTTTGTTTAATAACAAAGGAAAACAGGGAATAGATAAAAATTTTAAATAATTGAGCAGTCTTTTCCTTCGGCCAACAATGACATCGGTTACCGATTTCGTGAATAAAGGTTTAGATTGTACTTATAATTATTAGTCCAGGCTAGAAGGCCATATACCTTAAATTTTTACATATATGACTTTTTTTGGCGGTTTCTATATGAATTTGACCTGCTGATTCTGAATCCGTTGAGTGCCAGACGCTAAACCTTGAGCATTTTTGTCAAAATGGCGAAATCCAATATGGCTGCTGTAAAAGGTATGAAGCAAATTAATGGTATCGTGTGTGCAATAAAACATTTTATACACTTAAAAATGATTGTACTCTTTAGTCAAAATATAATTCTATTGAAAATTTACATTTATGAAAAGTATATGAATAAAAAAACTATCAAAATGGTAAAATTCAAGATATCAGCCTAAAAAGTTATAAGGTTTGTTTTCAGGTATTAATCATTTTTTAAACCGTAATTTACATGAAAATAGAATGTTTTAACAAAGATAAATGTTTAAAATGATATGCAGGGAGCATAAAAAATGTGATTTATCCAAAAAGTAACACTGTAAAAATATTTAGAAACATTCCAAACTTAAGTTTCGGGATTTTGCCGGTTTAAACCAATTTCCTGCAAGAAACAAGTTTCTTTTGCGAAAAAGTTTCCCATATTGATACAAGTTGCATGAATGCGAATTTCTCACTGGTGTGAAAGATATTTTTAGCTACCAGTTGGAAGGTATATCCAATCTGTTTGTTTAGTGTTTTGCCTTCAGTTCGATAACGGATTGTCCAGATTGACTTCACCCAAGTAAGGGTATGTGCAATCTCTCGATATTGTAGTTTTGGATGAATTGCAAAACAAATAAGCGGCTTAGCTATTTGCTTGCACTTTTTGCCTTAGCACTGGCCATATTTGTTAAACTGCTCTAGGAGCTTTCCTTGTAAGCCAGAAAAGTGCTGAACTGTTACTATTAACCTATCTAAGAGTTTTTGGGAAGTTTACAATTTCTTGCCGTAAAGTGATTTACTTTAATTTGGAAGGTTTCTAAATTCTTTTGGAATACTACTGATTTGAGCTAAATAGTGAGTCATAATCACATCAGCTTCTTAATGAGAAACAAAAGCTTGTTGAATTCCAACACCAATCTAATCGGAAAAGAATCGGTACCAGTAACAATTACACATTGACCTGGGTATCGAACACAGTCGGCTCACAACAAACTTATTTACATGCGTCATATTCGGTACTATTTTCAGTAAGATATCTGTTTTAGAAAGTGGTGATTTTTCATTAAGTTGAAAAACACAATAGACATTTTTCTCTTGTGTGGCTCGACGTTGTGACGTAGTACTAAATTTATCGTATCTCTTAAACAGATTGTGCACCACAAGAATGGTTTGTATTTCGTGCTTAATAAGGTTTTCTGCACCATCAATACAATTACTCAAGCAGGTAGCTTTGCGAGTATAGGTACTACCCACAATGTTGCACATTCACCAAGAATGATAATTTCTGGACTACTCTTACCGCCTACCCTGAAAACTGCCTTTCGTTTTGACTCTTGTGCAGATTTATTTGGACCTCTCATATTTCACTCATCATCAAATAAAGCAGTAGGAAGAGGAGCCAGTTCATGACTAAATAATTTCTGCAAGGAAGCTTTCCCTTGATGACTCCATTAAACCATATACCATTCTTGTGTCTGGCGTATGATTTGAATCACAGATTTTAGTCTTTGTGGTGAACGTAAGCATTGTTTTAACCTTAATGTTTAGTGGCATCCTTGAGGACACATTTTGTCACATGCATGCATCTGTGTCTTGCCAATTTTACCCGAGTCCTCTGTATTTTAAGCCCTATCAATACTTTACGTTTAAGTCTCACATCACGAAAGGAAAAAAAAACTAAACACATTTTTGTAGAGATGGTAGGTATAGTGATGTGTACTGTCATTTGAAGTAGTAAAATGAAAAAAGGCTTTCTGTTAAAATAAAGCATCAAAATAGAAAACTTTGCAAAATTTTTTAGTTGGGTAGTAACAATTTTTTGTTCTGCTGTCTCACAGGTATTTTTAAAATTACTGCAAAATATTTCATGAATCTTCCAGATAAGTCTCATTTTTCTCCCTTTTAGTTTAGTAACAATGTTTTGTTCGGTTGATTCGCAGACGCTTCTAAAGTTATCACGAAACATCTATCGAATATATCTCATTAGCACTAAGAATGTTATCGTTTTTTCATTAGGAAAAAATAATTTTTTGTAGTGGTGTTTCTCATACGATTCTCTTCTTACCGGAAAATATGTTTTTTATTTGTCTGATATGTTTTAAGCCAATTTCTCTCTGCACAGTTTCACTAAAAACAAAGCGAAACACTCCGAAAAATAATGGGCAGTTATAGGCTTAACTTCTGCCAGTAACATACCTGGAAGAAATCAGGAAAGTTTCCTGCTAAAGTCAAAAACCTAGCTAAAGAATTTATAACGCTTCCAAACAAAAGTCAGTCACTTTACGGCAATAAATCGGAAACTTGCAAAAAACTTTGAGATAGGTTGATGGTAGCAGTTTGGCACCTTTCTGGCTTACCAGGAAAGCTCCTGAAGCAGTTTAACAAATATGGCTACAGCTAAGGCAGAAATTTCAAGCAAATATCTGAGCCGTTAATTTATTTGAAATTCATCCAAAACTACAATATCGAGAGATTGCACATACCCTTACTTGGGTGATGTCAATCTGAACAATCTATAATCCAGCTGAAGACGAAACACTAAACAAACACGTTGGATATACCTTCCAACTGGTAGTTAAAAATACGTTTCACACCGGTGAGAAGTTCGCATTCATGCAACTTGTATCAATATGGGAAACTTTTTCGCAAAAGAAACTTGTTTCTTGCAGGAAATTGGTTTAAACCGGCAAAATCCCGAAACTTAAGTTTGGAATAATTCTAAATATTTTTAAAGTGTTATTTTTAGGCTAAATCACATTTTTATGCTCCCTGCATATCATTTTAAACATTTATCTTTGTTAAAACATTCTACTTTCATGTAAATTACGGTTTAAAAAATGATTAATACCTGAAAACAAACCTTACAACTTTTCAGGCTGATATCTTGAATTTTACCATTTTGATAATTTTTTTATTCGTATACTTTTCATAAATATTAATTTTCAATAGAATTATATTTTGACTAAAGAGTACAATCATTTTTAAGTGTATAAAATGTTTCATTGCACGTACGTTTCCATTAATTTGTTCATACCTTTTACAGCAGCCATATTGGATTTCGCCATTTTGACAAAAATGCTCAAGGTTTAGCGTCTGGCACTCAACGGATTCGGAATCAGCAGGTCAAATTCATATAGAAACCACCAAAAAATGTCATATATGTAAAAATTTTAGGTTCGATGACATTTCAATGGACACTAGCCTGGACTATATGCTAAAAATATTACATAAAGTTCTTTATAACTTGGAAATTCCAAACTAACTCCTCAACTCTATCATATGCAGAAAATTTTGTTTTTTCTTTTGGTACTAGTATCTAAAATGTGCGGGTACGTTTTCACACACTGTAAAAAATTAATGTTGTTTTTACAGTATAATACAGCTAATTTTATAGTAATAAACTATAAAATTGCTAATTTTACAGTTTATTATCGTGCCATTTTACAGTTTTAAACTGGAACCTCTGCTGCCAGTATTATGATGTTGTTTTTACAGTATTATGCAGCTAAATTTTACGGCAATAAACTGTAAAATTACTAACTTTACAGTAATAAACTGTAAAATTGCTAGTTTTATATGGTTTATTACTGTGCATTTTCCAGTTTAAAATTGGAACCTCGGCTGCCAGTATTATACTGTATAAACGACAGTTCAGTTTTCGCAATGAAGCAAAAATTGCAAAAACCTTAATTTTAAAGGTCTTTAATTAATAGTATCGGTAATTGAAGTTTTACGAAGACGGGACCTAGCTAAGATCACTCTCGATCAAGTCTCTTTCCGAAAAAAAAAAAAAGAATTATCAAAATAGGTCCAACCTAACGTTTTGGCGCAACAATGTCACAGACAGACACGTCAAACATTTAACCCCCTTACCTTTAACCCCTTCCGAGGAATGTCGGGGTGTAAAACTAGTAAAATACATTTTTTAAAATTTATTATGGCTACTCATCTCATATTACATACATATTTTTGAAGATATTTTTAAGGGAGATTAAACATTCCTTCATGTTTTGATTTATTTTATCTGTCTTTTTTTTTCTTTTGAATTTTTAGAGCAAGTAACGTAGGGGTGGTGCCAGCCTTGCAAAAGCAAGTACACTAAAATTCAGTGCTTGATTACCTTTCTCCTACCTCACCTCCATTCTATCTGTTTTTTTTTTTTTTTTTTTTTCTAGTTTCACTCAGAAGTATCACATTTGCTTTTTTTAAGCTTTATTTTAGTTGTTTACTTGAAAAATTTAACATTTTAACTTCAGGCATAAAGTTTTATACCCACATTGTTTCGTTTTTCCAAAAGAATAATTAAGTGAATCAGAAACGTAACATTAGCTATCATTTAACATTTTACAAAATTTTACGAGCAAAAATTTCTGCATTTCTATGAACTGTCCAAAATGAAAAAATATACTTACAAATGAGTGCAATTGAGTTTTATCCTCTTCCAAAATGTAATTTCAAAGAAATATCGAACAGAAACCCAATACTTATTTTTAAGCAAAAAACTTTCGCTAGACAAAGTTTGGCTTTAAGTAATAATGTGCAATATCATCACTCCAAGTTCTTCAGTGACCAGCGTTGTCATGCTTGTCAACCAATTCCCTCCATTCTCTCCAAAAATACACTCTGATTTGACTGTTCTGCTTAAAAGCATGCTGACTAGAAATGATGCAATGCTGTTCCATCTTTTCGTGCCATTACAGCTGCTCCCAAATCAACAGCAATAAATTCGCTTGGTTTTGGATGGTTGCTCGTATTTTTCCAACTAAATGCGCTAAATTCTTACTGGAACAACATTAAATCGGCGCCAGCGAATGGTTGCAGAGATAGAGGCGGGAAGAATTATTTGATGCTTAATTTAAAGCAGAAAGAGACACAACGAGCATGTGTGTGAAAAATGATGATAGTGTTGTTAAGAGACTCTTAAAATAATTTTCAGAGTGTTGCGCGAGTCTTTGGGGGGAGGGGGGTGTAATGTAGGGCCAAATTGGTCAACGCCTTAGTTGACACTACGCCATTCTGTCGGTGATGGTTTTATATGAGAATCATTCAAATTTTATAGCAGACTTCAGTTTTAATTGCAGTAATTATTTCTTTTCCTTTCAACTACAAAAGTATCGCATATTAACGCAATAATTATATGTAAATGAATAGTTGCTATCAGAGCTTAGTTTTTTTTTTTTTTTTTAATTAGGTGAGGCCGGGGTCATAAGAAACAGGGGTAATAAGAGACGCAGTCAAAAAATCACAAAAAAATTTTCTTTGAAAACTTTAAAAATATGTACAATCAAGTACCACATGTATACTTCACTACAATACACTTATTTAACAGTTTATAACATGATTTGATTTTTTTTCATGCAATAAGAAAACCTCCACTTTGAACTTACCTTAAAAGTTCGTGACTTTTTTTACGTTTTTATTTCTTTTACTTTGTAGGTGAGATGTTTGGGAGTTATTAATGTGTTAAACTTTTGACCAAGACTATGACTATTGGTGTACTATTTTTTGAGATCTTGAGAGCCTTCTCTATTTACAAGTTGTAGGACAGTCTCTTATAATCCCATTTTTATTTTTTGTAGACATTTGTCTCTTATTACCCCATACTAACAAATTTGTCTTGGGTAGTACGCTGAGTTCGATGGTTTAAAGGAACTTGTTAGTCTAAGTTTAGCAAGTTCATAGAATAGATTTTTTTTCAACATAGCTTTATTCTAAAATAGAGTAGACCATATTTAGATGTTATAAATGTGTGATTTTTTGTGTAGAATGTCTATAGGTTACCAATAGCTTCATTAGGTAACAAATAGGCTAAGTTCATTATACTTAGGGTAGGGTTGGTTCGGGTAAGTGGGCCACTCCCCTTAAGACTGAAATGCGCATATGGTTTTTCTAGTTTTTTGTACTGATCATGTCAAATTTCATCACAGTGGTTGCTTTTGCATATATTTGGGTTTCATGGAACTTTTTTGGATCATATAAGTTATGTCAAAAAAATTTCCAAAAAAATTTTTTTTTTTGCGAGTTCAAGCAACATTTTTTAAAGAAGTGTTTCAATGTTAGTTTTTATTATTTTTTCTATATTCATCAAGTTTTCTTGTAGAGTTTAACCTAAAGTACACATTGCAATAAGAATTTTTAAGAAAAGTATTGTTAATAAGTGTTTAAAAGGAGGGGTCCCACTTACCCCATAGTTCTTCTCTATTAGGGTAAGTGGGTCCCCTTACTATGGTGTAAGTGGGCCCCCCTCATAATAATGATGATTTCAAAATGAAAAGCAGTTTTGATGAAGAAATTTCTACGATGGAATGAAAGATAATTATGGAGACCTAGAAGAAATTGATGGTTCAGCTACAACAACTGCAAAAACTGGTAGGGGAAGACCGCCTATATTGGACCACTGCTTAAATTGGACCTCGGGCTTAAAATCTAGTACAGAGATCTATGCTACACTTTAACGGTAGAAATATAAAGTTTTAGGAATAAAATCAATGTGTATGAAGTTTTACCAGTCTTCGAACTGCGTAGCGTGAGTTACGGCATGATTTATGTTGAAAACGTGTATGATCTTATTTCGCGGACTTGTATCTAGTAAGATAATACTAAAGCTTGTAAACTGAGGTAAACTGCTGTTATACCATGATGATCTGTGTTTAATAAGGATTACATCTATGTATTAACATGCGCGATTGTGATTATTTTTGACAGAGCAATAAGCTGAAGAATAAAAAATGGCGTGTTTTCCTTTATTGGACCGAAAAAAAATTCCTATATTGGCCGGTGGTCCAATTTAAGAATATGATTTTAAACAAGACTTTTTATTAATCGTAACGTAAAATAAGTGACTCGTTAGAGGTAAGTAGTCCAGATAAAACAACTCAAAGTGAACAGGCTACATGTTCGGTGTAAGCTGTACACGATGTACAACAACTAGCTACGACTTCAATTAGTACATGTTCAGTAGAATCAGAGGATCAAAACATGATTGTCAACACTAACTGATTTTGTAAAACCGGCTCACATATCACCTTTGCCCAAAAAAAATGGAACCAAAAGGAAGGCTGTCTCAGCAATCATTCCAACGCCGTATGAAAGAAGCATAGAACAGAAAAAGTCACACAAGAAAAAGCAAGAAACTGTACAAAACTAATGTTATTGCAATATTTGGTATGGAGATGAAGTGCAAAACATGATTAATTGCATGAAATGCCATCGGTGAGTTTATCAACACTGCCTAAGAGAGGCCGAAGCAAAAGAAGTTCTATCGCAAATCCTGGTAAAAAGCTGCGTAGTTCAAATTTAAATTATTCTATGATTTCCTGGTACGGTCCAATTTAGGAAGCGCATGGTTCAATATAGGCGCATATATTCCTAAATTGGACTTTTACAACTTTTTATAAAATAATTTTTTAAAAAATAATTTTCATATTTTCAGAAAATATAAACTCCTAGGGCGGTTCCTGATTAAATTTAGCTTACGATGCCCTATTTTGTATTTTTGTGTTGCTTCACATTGAGCGACACAGGCCTCCTGCTCTTAGGGGGTCCAATATAGGCGGTCTTCCCCTACAATCTATAACAGTAATCCTCAAATAAGCAAGATTTCCCTGGCTGGGAGTTTGGTAAATTTCCAGATTGTTGCCAAACTTTACGACGCCAAATACGAAGAGTAACTTCATAGTGGTGTTACCGAAAATGTCAGAATGGAACTATTAAAAATTTAGGTTTGGCGGCATTATATACATGTTTTAAACATACAATAAAATACTTTTTAGACTGTCGCCAAATAAATCAAAAAACAGAAAATTAAGAAAGAAATAAGAGATATTAAACATTGAAATTGAATAAATTTTCAAGGCTTAAATCTATACGCACAATTTTAACCACGAAGTAACTTCAGGGACAAAAGAGCAGCTGATCAGGAAAATGGACCTAGTGTTTCAGTACTGCGTACATAGTTAAGCCTTGAAAATTGACTAAATTTGATTAATTAATATCTCCTGTCCTAATTAACGGACAGAAACGTGCTAAAACTTTTCTTTTTCAGAAAAAAAACCCTTTCCAACGATATGTAATGTTTTGGGGTGGGGGAAGGTTTTCTCCCCTCAATTATGGCGGATACACCAAAAATGAGACTAATTAATTAATTAAAAAATAACTAATTCGAAATTAAAAATTTGGGCTTCGAGGTGCACGAGGGCGGGGTACGTTCGAATTTTTGAGCCAAGTTTCAGGTCCGTAGTTGCTGTGGGGGCTTCTAGCCAGCGGTTACAAACGTACAAACAGACAAACGAACACCGTCATCTTTATATATATAGATTATAAATACTAAGCTCTTAATTTTCTCTGTAAAATGTTGGCAAAATATAATTTAACATCATTTTACTTCTAGTTTTTGCACCGACTTCAAAACTTATGTTGAAATGTAGTATCGATGGTGTTCAAAGAATAAATTATTTTTTACTTTTTAGAGCACTTGCCGATTGATGTTCTAAAGTCGGTTCCATTTTTTTTTTAATTTTTATTTTATTCTTTTTAGTGTAAATGTACTCCAGAAATACGGTAATGGGAAGGAAAAGTAAAATTTACAACTGGGCAATTCCATGCAAGTGTGGAAAAGCGTTGAAAAAATTAAACTCGAGTAATGTAACTGTTCTGCATATTTTTTGGTTTAAAAATGTTAGGAGTTTCTAATTTATAACAATTTTTTGTTAGGAATGTAGTTTTTTAGTTTCGGCAATACTTTGAAGTTATCAGAGTATTTTATTTTTAGTGAAGCAAATGATCAAACTTTCAACATTGATAAGTTTCAATTTTTTCCATCAGATAAATGTGACAAAGGAAGATTGTTGTTTATTACATTTTAAATTAATATTGTGAATTGATGAAACGAGTGTTTTCAGTTTAATTAAGTGATTTATGTCAATTTCAAAAAGGCTCTTTTCCATGTAACGTAAGTTACCAAAAACATGTTAAAGTTTTTACAGCAAATAAAGAAAAGGGCAATACAATGTTAACTATGTTATATTTTCTATCTTATAGACGTGTACTAAGCAAATAACAGTACTTTTCTTTTGAATATTGTTTATTTAATTTTTTGTGCTACAATCAAAACGTGTAACGTAAGTTACCCACATATGCAAATAACGTAAGTTACCTTAGTAAAACTTCAATACTTGTGTTTCGAAATAAAGTAAATTGTAAATAAAACCTATGTGGTTAATAGAAGTAATTTATTAAATAATTCTTTTAATTGTACTGTATTTACTTAATTTAGATTACTCATATTTCTTATAAAATATTTTTGAAAAAAAAAATTGAACCGACTTCGGAACTTCACTCAGCAAATGCTCTAAAAAGTAAAAAATAATTTTATTCTTTGAACACCATCGATACTACATTTAAACATAAGTTTTGAAGTCGGCGCAAAACAGCTAAATAGAATCATTCGAAACTATAAATATAAATTTAAATGAATCCAGGTTCTTTATTAGCATTCGCATTCATTGAAAAATACATATTTATATAATGGTACAAATATTCAGCTCTCAATTTTCAATGATTTCTCTGAAAATGTTGGCAAAATATAGTAAACATCATTTTACCTATAATTTTTGCGCCGACTTCAAAACTTATGTTTAAATGTAGTATCGATGGTGTTCAAAGAATAAAATTATTTTTTACTTTTTAGAGCATTTGCTGAGTGAAGTTCCGAAGTCGGTTCAATTTTTTTTTTTCAAAAATATTTTATTTTATTCTTTTTAGTGTAAATGTACATATGAAATAAGGTAATGTTTCCATTACAAAACTTCACCTAATTTGCTTAAGCAAATGCTTCATAAAAAAAGAAAGTATCAACGCGTCTAAAATTTTAAACGATTGACACTAAAAAATAATCCTTGTTATTCTCTGGTATTTATTTGTGTACAAGTTTAATTAAAGGCTAAATATTAACGGCTTTTCAACTAATTTATGTTTCAAAACAACACTAGATTCTCGCAGTTCATAAAATTTCACGACGTATTACATAGTTGGCCCGCTAATGAGTTTTCTGTTTGATTCAGTTAAGCCTTCATTCACAATTTTCATGATCATTATAATAACTGTTTCATATTAATCACGTTCTGTAACAATGGATTTCATATTTAATCATTTAGGACAAATCGCTTTAAATTTGAGCAAAAATTTGGAGATTTTCCTCATTTTCTTCAGAATTCCTTTATCAAACCTTATGTAAATTAAGACTAACAAAACCTGAAATATTACGAATCAATCAGTACCTGGTACGACTTTCAGTTCGTTGGAGTTCAGGAGAAAAAAGCAGGACATAGAAAGATACTCGGTTTAAAATTTTCAAAAAGACCATAGAAAGGAGTTTCATTATGCAATCCAGAGAAGCCTGGCGTTCAAAATGGTCATTATTACGATTACTGTGATCCCAATTTCTTTTTCGAAAGATTTCTGCAGGTTCCCGTTATCGAACCCGGACCACGAGAGGATGGGACCAATCGGAAAGAAAGACCTTTCTAACAAAAAAAGAATTTTTGAAATCGGTCCAGGCGTCTTCGAGTTATCTTGGAACATACCGAAAAAAAAAATTTCTCCGACGAATTGTATAACCTCCTCCTTTGTTGAAGTCGGTTAAAAATGTCTGCTTGTTAATAAGATTACAATACACCTTTATTATAAATTACATGCTTCTTTTTGGCTGTTAAGATATTAATTCTCTTTAAACAATATCACTGCATTCAGAATATTTAAGAGGTAATGTACTATGAATTATTCAAAAATGACTTCTGTTATGATTTAAAGTTATCAAATATGTTTTGGAAAAAACAAATATAAAAATAGTTTATCTCTTTCAATTGAAATATATTTTGTTCTGCATTATAATGCCACTGAACTCTGCAGAAAAGATGCGCTGTAGAAGGGGTATGAGAAAAGTCATGTGGATATTACAGATTCATAAATAAAAGTCATTCTTGATGTTAGAAAAAGCAAAATGTATCAAAAATATTTTCCGAAGATCCGCACATTGACAATGACCATTTAAGAACCAGAAATGATCAAAATGTAGGGTTTCGTTTAGTTAGTATTTTAAGGAATAAGAAGAAAAAACAGAGATAAAAGCTGGTGACTGGTGTGTGGTGAAGTACGAAAATACATTGTATCCTTGAGTTGTGACGATTATTGAAGAAAACGAGTTTAAAATAAAAGTAATGGCTGCTGTTGGAACCAATTAGAATTGGCCAGAAACGACAGAGGAAATTTATTATAAAAGAAAACATGATTCGAAAATAGAATTACCTGAACTTGTTAATACCAGCGGCCAGTATGCATTTAAAAGTCTTATGTTTTGCAATATTTTTGATTGATCATTGAGTTTGGCATTAAATTTCTGTAAATTTAACTCATAATTGTTAATTTTCAGTATTTTGATCTAAACTAAGCTGTAATTCTCATTCATTAATTTTTGTAATAAAGATATGCTTGTAAGTAAATTTTGTAACGTAAGTTACCCAGTTAAAAATTCCCATAAAATTCAATTTTTAAAATAAAATTTTAAATTTATGAAAATTAATTCCTAAATATTATAAGAAACTGATAAATTATACTTCAAACAAGAAAACAGCCGTAATAGAGCAGAAATTCGCCTTAGAACCAATTTTCATATTATGCCATTCCCTTTTTGTGTAACGTAAGTTACTGCCTTATTTTTGACTACTAAATTTTGTAAAATTTAAGTGCATCGAATATTTTTGCATTTTAATTTTGCTTTTGACTGTCATTTTCAC
This sequence comes from Uloborus plumipes, assembly GCA_038373865.1. Taxonomy (NCBI): domain Eukaryota; kingdom Metazoa; phylum Arthropoda; class Arachnida; order Araneae; family Uloboridae; genus Uloborus; species Uloborus plumipes. The sequence continues at coordinate 23,921 of JAXGGA010001772.1, read as the reverse complement.
TGAATGCTTTTGTACAAGGTTTTTATAACAATATTTGTCTGTACTAAGGAGCTAACTGCATAAGAGTTGGTCGAAATGTAACGGAAGTTACCGTGGAATTGCTCAACTGGTTTATATTTCGAAAAATTATGAGTCACTTGCGATAAAAATACTACGTACGTGGCCCACTAATGAGTTTCATGTTTGATTTAACTAAGCCTTCATTCAAAATTCTCATTATCATTATTACCACTATTTCATGTCAACCACGTTTTATAACAATGGATTTCACGTTTATCATTTAGGACAAATCGTTTTAAATTTGAGCAAAAATTTAAACATTTTTCTCAATTCCTTCAGAATCCCTTTATCAAACCTTATGTAAATTAAAACTAATGAAGCTTGAAAAATTACGAATCTATCGTAACCTGTTATCATATCGGTACCTGGTTTAGTTCATTGGCGTTCAGGAGAAAGAAGCAGGACATAGATAGATACTCAGTTTTAAATATAAGTAAATACATAAAAATTTCAAAAAGACCATAGAAATAAATTTCATTACGTTATCCAGAGAAGCCTTACATTCAAAATTGTCATTATTACGATTGCTGTGATCACGATTTCTATTTCGATCGATTTATGCAGGTTCCGGTTATGGAACCCGGACCACGAGAGGAAGGGACCAATTGGAAGCGAAACCCTTTCAAGCAAAAAAAGAATTTTTGAAATCGGTTCAGGCTTCTTCGAGTAATCTTTGGACATACAAAAAAAAAAAAATTCTCCGACGAATTGTGTAATAGGATGTCCCAAAAAAAACCGAAAGTCGGAATTTTGTAACGCATACCCTCTTATTTTTTTTCCTTTTACATCAAAACAATTGTAAAAAAAGTTTCATGCAATTTGAACTACGGTAACCCGTGAAGACTTGCGTCCGAAAGTGCGAACTAGCCCTTTTTCACTAAGCCCAATCGAAAAAAAAAACTTTTTTCGGAAATTCAAAATTTCATGTTGATAAAACGCTTCCCCTAGATCCCAACATGTCCCAAAAAATCATTTATCCAAATTAAAAAATATGTAGGTACCTCAAACGAGGCTTAAAATTCATAATTTTCTTCAAAAAATAGCTTTTTTTCTATGTATTTTGTAAACAACGAAAGATAAACTTTAAGAAATTATCAAGATGAAAAATATGAAGCATAAAGTATATAATTAGAGCTAAATATAAGTTTTTTCTCTCATTTTATATTTATTTTCTCCTTAAATTAGTCAAAGTTAAGGTTTTTTCAAGTTTTAAGTTAAACTTTTTCACTTTAAATACCACCTTTTTTTACAAATGAAGTTAAAAACCAACGTAAATAAAGCACAAATTGGGTAGAAGTACAGCATGACGCAGTACATGCTGTACTTTCTACCTAATTTGTGCTTTATTTACGTTGGTTTTTAATTTCAATTGTATTTCAGCACAAAGCTTATTTGATCATTTTTCATGTGGGGCAAAATGAAATAGTTAAGTTCACTTGCCTACTGCAAAAGGAACAAATGGGAATTTTGCTCTGAAAATTTTTGTATATAAAGAAGGAATTATGTTTTTTTGATAATACTTTCGTTGAAATATTATTTTTCATCTTTGGCAGTTATTTTGAACTTCAAAAAAAAAAAAAAAATGTGAAAAATTTTCACTTCAAAAAAACATGGGGCAAAGTGAAAAATAAAATATTTTTTTATGAAAATTTTTCAATTCCACGAGTAACAGTAATTTTCATCAAATGAATGCGTAAATAAACGAAAAAATAATTATCAACGAAAAATAAACGCATGAGCAAGTAAATGAAAAAATAAATGATTGATAAAATAGAGACCGAATAAGAAAATGAGTTAATGAATGAGTAAATAATTAAGTAAAATAATGTAAATGAATTTATAAATGAAGAAATACGTGAGTGATTTAATAAATGAATGAATAAGTAAACGAAATGAACTATTTCACTTTGCCTCACCCACTTTGCCCCGCGTGCACTTTACTGATTACATTGAACATTAAAAATAAAAAAATGCCTAATTTTAACTAAATAAGGACTGCACTGGATATCAGTAGTTCTTAATTAATAGTTTGGATGATAATTACAAAAATCTTATCCTTTTATAATAACAAGAAATATTTTTGAAAAACCACGAATATTACAATAAAGGTATCAAATTTTCAAAATGGCTTGTATAATTTTTCATTGATCTTTGGAGCTACTTATTTTTTGACAGGAATTAACTATCTGTTTAGGAACTTGGTTAAAATATTGCTAGATAGGTTACACTGCCAAGCTGGGAAAATATTTCACCATTTCACTTTGCCATGCTATTTCACTTTGCCACACATTCCCCTACTACATTTTTTTAATTATTTATCTGCAAATACTGTTTTGAAAGTTTGTTCTTCAGTGATTTTGGGACTTAATATTTTCTTTAAGTGTACCTGCAATTTAAAATTCACAAATGATGCAATAAATAAATAGACAAAATCTAATATTTAGAGAAATATATACATTTTATGCCTCGTGCTGGGAACCTAATTTCTTTAAAAAATTTGAATAAATGTTTGTTTAATATCAATATGATTGTCGAAAATGTTTATTGTAATTTCAGAAATTACAAACTGTGCCGACTTGTGCTTGAAAGTGTAAACTAGTACTTGTGTACTGAGCCGAATCGAAAAAAATGGGGGGAGGAAGTAACTAGTTGTTTTATTAGTTACTTCCTCATATCGCGCATTTGTTATCTGTTATTTTATTATTTTGCAGAGAAAACAATTGATAAGTTCATATCATTTAAAAGATAGCCTTTGCTTACTAGGCTCAAAATTGATGATAGTTTTCACAATGAGAGTCCTTCTCTCTGGACGAAAAACATTTAATTCCTTGAAGGAAAAAGGATGGTCTCAGTGTTTAGACCAGTAAATGATACAGCTAAAAGAGCTGTAAAAATGATGCAGGACTGTCATGGTTTGCTAACAGTTCATGAGGAGCAAAAACAATATTTGTTGTGTTGCGTCCAAGAGCACCGAAATATAAACTCTGACTGCAATAAACAAACATTAAAACGATAGTATGTTTAGTAATGTTTATTGTACTGTAATATTGTAGTAAATATATGTTGTAAATAAATCTTTGTCTTAGTTTTTTAATTTTTTTTTTTTTCAATTTATTTATTTTAGCTATTTATTTATTTTAAATGATGATGATGTCGTGTCTACGGATTGTGCTAAATATTGTCGAAGGTCCGAAGGACCGTAGCCGCTAACATTTATTTTAAATTACAGATACATTTGAAGAAAATATCAAGTTCCAAAATCACTAATGAACATACTTTCAGATGAATAATAATAAAAAAAATGTAGTATTTAAAATGGAAAAATTTATTTAAAACTTGTAAAAACCTTAATTTTGAGTAATTTCCGAGAGAAATAAATATAAAATGAGAGAAAAAACTTATATTTAGCTCTAATTATATACTTTATGCTTCATATTTTTTATCTTGATAGTTTCTTAAAATTTATCTTTCGTTACTTACAAAATACATAGAAAAAAAGCTATTTTTTGAAGAAAATTATGAATTTTAAGCCTCGTTTGGGGTAACTAAATATTTTTTAAATTGGATAAATGATTTTTTGGGACATGTTGGGATCTAGGGGAAGCGTTTTATCAACATGAAGTTTTGAATTTCCGAAAAAAAGTTTTTTCGATTGGGCCTAGTGAAAAAGGGCTAGTTCGCACTTTCGGACGCAAGTCGGCACGGGTTACCGTTGTTCAAATTGCATGAAACTTTTTTTACAATTGTTTTGATGTAAACGGAAAAAAAATAAGAGGGTATGCGTTACAAAATTCCGACTTTCGGTTTTTTTGGGAAACCCTATTGTATAACCTCCTCCTTTGTTGAAGTCGGTTAATAATGCAAATGAATCAATAAATGTAGAAATACGTATGTGATTCAATGAATGAGTTGACGAATTGAACAATTTCACTTTGCCTCGTCCACTTTGCCTCTCATGCACTTGACAAATTGCACTGAACATTAAAAATCAAAACATGCTTAATGTGAACTAAATAAGTACTGCATTAGACATCAGTAGAACTCAATTAATACTTAAAATGAGAAAAATATGCGTTTTATCATTTTATAATAACAAGAAATGTTTGAAAAACCACGAATATATCAAGATGAGTACCGAATTTTGAAAATGGACTTATGTTATTTTTCTCGTTGATCTTTGGCGCTATATATTTTTTGACAGGAATCAATCTCTGTTTAAGAGCTTAGTTAAAATATTGCTTGATAAATGTCACTGCTAACTGAAAATATTTTACCAACTCACTTTTGCTCCACCTTCCCCAACATCAGCGGTTCCCAATTTTTTTTCCCCTGTGAACCCTTTAAAAATCTGAATTCAATTGGCGAACCGCTTAAGCAATAAGTTTTCGCAACGAGCGCTCCCCCCTCCCCCCCCACAAAATTTCGAAAGATTGTTTTAGTTTGACAAACAATCATAAGCGGCTCGTACAGTGGGGGGGGGGGGGACAAGGGGGTGACTGCTACCCACACTTCCTAAAGTAAAGGGGCCTTGCCCCTTCACTTTTCAGAGTTAAAACTAATTTATCGATTGAAAAATGAGCTGTTACACGGCGGATCGATTGATTTCACGAAAACAAAAGCTGAAAATTCCAAACATGGACTTTTTCTCTTTTTTTTTATAAGAGTGGAACTTTTAATCAGAAGGGTATATTCAATGATGGCCAATCGTCTTGACTTTTGTGGCCATATTCCGCGTTTTTTAAGTTAAAATTCAATAATAGCCAAATGTTGCGGGAAGGGGGGAAGGCAGCATCAGAAGTGTTGTCTCCAGGGCCTGATTACTGAATAAGCCAACGAGGCCGCGGCCTAGGGCCCCCACAATTTAGGGGCCCCCAAGGGGCTAGAATTGTTCAAATTAATAGCTAAAATTGTTTTATCCAATGCCTAAAAAAAACCTCAGTACAGAGGCCCCCAAAAAAAGTGTTTGGCCTAGGGCCCCGTAATATCTTAATCGGGCCCTGGTTGTCTCCTAACCCCTCACATTTCTTTTGCCCCCCCCCCCCCTTTTTTCGGGGCACCAAACAATAGTTAACAACAAAAATAATAATTCCAAAATATTGAAGCAAACATAGCTACAAAAGTAAAATGTGAGCTAAAAAATGATTGTAAAACAAATTTAACCGAAAAAATCCAGCGATAATTTTTGAGGTTCAGTCAAATTTGAAAAAAAAAAAAAGTATATATAGATATATAAATTGGTATAGTTGTGGAACAACGATCTTCAATGTTAAGATCAGACATCTGACAGATTCAGTCTTACACAAGGTACGGCATTTAAGTTACTTCTGCTCTTCTGCATTTATCTCTATATGTTGAAAATCCCTTTTCCCCACTGAAACGGTTTCCAAAGGAGTAATAAAATTTAAAATATCGAGCTTTGCAGCGCATTTATTTGTATTACTGAATGAGAAGTCAATTTAAAAATTGTGTTTCAGAAAAATATCTCAGTTTAACTAAATAATTTTTCTCTTCCAGTAAGATTAAATGGTGAACAAATAATGCTTGGACTTGAGACTTCATCTCCGTCAAACATGTTAAAATTTTGCCATTACAGTATTATTATAGCGAACCCCCTTTACACCTCTCGCAAAACCTCGGGGGTTCGCGAACCACCAGTTGGGAACCAATGCCCCTACATAAACAAACAACACTGTACACAGTGAAAATTGTATTTTTACTGTCCGTCCGTGAAAGCCGCGCCTAGCACCCGTGAACCGTTCCACTTAAAGTTCTACGCTAAAGTTAAAGCTCAAAATGCTTCGTATTATTCTTCCCCTTATTGTTATCTTACCTATCACCCCCATTTTGGTAGGATCAGAAAAGACCTGATGCATGCGTAAATGCGCGGAAGCTTTCACCTAAGAAGATCAGACGGTAATTCAACAGAATGAAATGTAAAACTGCATAAGAGTAAACTACAAGAATACAAAATACTGCCGACAAAAAACATCATTGCGCTAACTGACCTTTTATTTATAAAATTCAGCTAAATGGCTACCCGGATAAAGCAAAGTCCGGTCCGAATTAATGAAGGTTTAGTGTCATTGTTAACAGCGGCAAATGGGATAAAAGATATAACAATGCATTTTGTGCTCTGTTTTCTGATTTTGTTCATTCTTTTTTTTTAATTAAAAAGTAATGTGTAAAAAAGACAATAATAGCAATTTCTCACAATAATTCAAAAACAAAATATATACGCACAAAGACTCTTACCTGATCGAAACGTACGTTCCAGTTTATTTATCAGAAATGATGAATTTCGTCCAAACATAGCCAACTGAAGTTGCGCAGAAATATAAAAATTCGAGTTCTTAATTTACGAGCCAACTCCGGAAGTTCAAGTGGCAGAACAGAAAGGCGGGAAATTGTGGAACGGGGAAAAGTATTGTGCTAAAAAGCGTCTGCGGAACTATAAATTTAAATCCTGAAAACGCTTCAAATCGGAAAGGGTGGAGGAAAAAGTGATTGAACTATTTTGACGAGTCGAACTGAATATCAAGTTTTGTGAACCAAAATGTTATGCTATTATTCCGATAAATGAAGAACCATTTCAAGGTCGGTTTTGCAGATGATGTCAGTCCGATTCATGGGTCCGAGAAGGTCCATAAAGATTCTAGTATCTCTATTAAAGGAAGCAAGATATATTTGCAATGTGTCAAATAATAAGTTTCTAAAAAAAAGAAAAAAAAAAAATCTGTCAAGTTAAATAGTTTAACCCTTCACTGTACGATTTTTTATATTTTCATGAAAAAAATCATTTGTTACTTTTTAAATAGCCCTGAGTTCAGGAAAAATAAAGAAAAAAATTAATCTTAAAAATGTGCACCAAAAATGATGTTTTAATTGTTTGTTCTATATATGATGGCACAAAGCACATAGCATATGCTTTGTATACCGATAAGTGTAATAATCTACAATGTGTTTTGTGTCATAAGTGGTATAAACAAACTTTCCATTAAGTGTATTTAAACATTTTTAGAACAAAGGAAATAATGACTAAGCACACTTCTAACGGAAATGCAGACACTCTTTCTTTCAAAAGCAAGAACTGTAATACCTAGACTAGTGCATAAAAATCACACTAAACTGTTATAGCAATGTTCCAGAAGGGGCACAAAGTTCAGTTTAATAGGAATATATGAGGGTTTATTATTTGGTTTGTGCCAGATCTGGCGCACCGTGCAGTGAAGGGTTAAATCTAGCGCCGTGCTGACTGTATCGTATTTTACACTGCTGTGCATAAATATTTGCACATTTTGTCAAAATTGAGTTTTAGTCCCGAAGGGGCTCTTTATAGAAACTAGTTGCACCCGCACGGCTGTACTCGTGCTGTAAAGTTAAAGATCCTTGAGCAAGTGTAAATTTACCTTTATAACCAAAATAATTTTGCTTTCAAATTGAAATTCAACATTTTATTAAATTTTCAAGACATTTTTTTTCAAAAAAGTGCTCCAAAAATTTAAGAGCAGTTTTTTGAGCTTGTACACTAGGGTGAGTCGAAAAAATCGATTTTTTTATTTCGAAATCGCATTACCTCTCAAAAGTTGTGGTTTAGTATCCACAACTTGGGAAAAATAAAAAAAAAAAAATTCTAAGTTAACGTCTTCGGTTCGCGCATGAGGCTCAAAGTTGGAAAAAAAATGTTAAAAATGGAAATTTTCAAAAGGAAAAAAGAAAAAAAATTGTAACTTTTTATAATGCAACTGCCATAAGCTGTAAATATTTTGTGCATTTTTAATCTAAAAAAATATTTTATAGCTTTTACATACGATCATTAGTTTGCACATCAGCCTTAAATTGGGCTAAAATCGCCTACAATGTCAAATTTCGAAAATATCGATTTTTTTTATTTCGAATTTGCATTACCTCTCAAAAATTGTGGTTTGGTATCCAAAATTTGGGAAAAATAATAATAAAAAAAAATCTAAGTTGACTCCTTCGGTTCGCGCATGAGGCTCAAAGTTGGAAAATATATGCTAAAAATGGAAATTTTCAAAAAATAATTTGAAAAAAAAAAGTAATTGTTTTCTATCGAATCTGATTTAAATTGTTAGTTCAAAGTCCCTGCAGTCTGCACTCCCTTTGGTTGTCACTTAGTCAGCTAGACCCGCCAAACAAACAGTATCTTTAATTAGCAACTGGAAGTGGATCAAAAAGTACAGCGTGTTTAGCTTTGGATGAGTTTTTTTTTTTTTTTTTGTAACTTTATAGCATATTTTTATGCTCAAGTTTTGTTATACTGTTCTCCGTTCTCCGACTAATAAATAATGGAACCCCGGAAAACTTCTAAACGTTTAATTGTTTGTCCGTTTTTTGGTGCACCGAAAGGGTTGGGTCAAAGTGTTTTACCCACATGTGCAGATGTGTTGTTAACTTGTTTTGAAGAAAAATCGCAATCTGTAAAAGGCGAACCTTTTTCAAGGATTTCAGATTGCATATCTGCTTAAATAGAAGAAATTTACTGCAAAGCTTCTATACCAATGTACAGTGGTAATACCAATGTGCGTTCTATACCAATATACAGATGTATAGTGTACATCTACACAGGGCCGGACTGGACCCCTTAAAAGGGCGCAGACCTTGGAACTTCAGAGGGGCGCACGATATATTCATGAGCCCATTGTAGATGCATACAATGGGGGGGGGGGGGGGAGGAATATGTTGTCATTCAAGAAGATGTTCGAAATTTTATCTTACATTGTTCTTTTCGTAAGGTGAATAGTTAGGGAAGGTGTCCTTCACAAAAGATGTTTTTTTTAAAGTCAAGACTTAATGTGATTTTCATAGCAATATAAATGCATTTATTAACTCATAGAATTTTATGCATATTTAAAGAATATCCCAGCTTTAGTTGCGTCATACTTCAAAGCATTAAGAACAAAAAAATTTGCAGTACAAATAAATTTCATAGTATGACATAAACTGAGAATTATGGAAATTCAAACCCTAATATGACGTGATAGTTGGCTATTTACAAATTATTAACATTTTTATTTAATGTTTTCTAACATTCAAAATAAAAAATAAACAATGAAATTGCATCAATGTATAGGATGGAAATACTAAAAAATTTTCAACATTATTCACAGATAGAAATAGCAACGAAGTAAAGAACAGGGCCGTCGACAGGTTTCATGGTCCCCTATGCAACTTTTTGTGGGTCCCCCTCCCTCAAACCTTTACTTAAACTTCCTACTATTATTTTCATATAAATAGCGTAAATTTTATCAAAGGATAAACTGAAATTTTATATGTTTAACTGAAAGTTTCCGTAATCAAAGACAAGAAAGAAAAGATTTGCGATTCTTTTTTTTTAACGGAGTTTTCAACTTTTAGGGCCAAAGCTGCAACCAAAGATTCGGTAGCTGGTCGCAGCATAACATATACACGCCTTGAATTTTAGGAGTGCAGGCGGAGCCTTTGCCCCCTCCCCCCTAGATTTTTCGTAAGAGAAAAATTCGCTCTTATTTTTCCGATAAATTGTAGATACAATTCATTCAACATTTAAAAAAACTTTTGTGTGTCTTTTTCGCAGATAAGTAATAACAGCCCCCGTGTTTTTCTCGTTTTTTAATAATCCCGCTGTTTTCTTTTCTTTTGGATCGATCTAATAGCGGGATGAATATAAGAATGTTGCAATGACCTCTTTTTAAATGGGGTGTAAAGTAGACTAGTCCCAATTTCAGGGGGTCCGGGGGATTGTCCCCCGGGAGAAATTTTGAAAAATAGATACAAAATTCGGCATTTTGAAGCCTTATATGAAGTAATTAGACGGAAAAATATGAGAAAAAAAGAGGCAAACAAAGACCCTCCAAAAGACTAGAAATAAGAGCAAGAGAGAAGAGAGAACGGAGAAAAAATACTATATCTGAAAAATTGCTGAAATATAGGTATATTTCACAAAGCTATTTTTGGAGAGAAAACTAACAATTTCATGTGATCTTATGGTTAAAAATACTTCCTTTGACCCTAGTGATCGAACTTGTAATCTAATATGGGAAGAACTTTTTCCAAAAAAAAAAAAGGGGGGTAAAAAGGCAAAGGGGGAAAAAAAGTCTTGCAAAACACACTCATTAAAAGTTATAAACACATAGTCAAAGCAAAAAATAGCAAACAATGATATAAATTAAAATTGTAGCTAAAAATGATAACAAAAAACAACAACCAAAACATGAATTGTCTCTTTATTTTTTGCAGAAAGCGGCAGAAAAAAATCTGTAAAATTATTCCTTACTTTTGAAATTTAATGAATTATTGAAGACGTTTTGTAGTCACAAAAAATACATTTGAAAAATAATACATATGATCATTTAACCAAAATTCAATAATTTACAAGTTTTTTTTGGTTCAGAAGATGAGTCATGTCTTAAATATTCGCTATTGATACCAGTGATATAATGATCTTAAATTGACCCACAAAAGTTGTACATGAAATAAGTGTTCCACCAATTACTTTAATCTCTCTGCTCAATACTAAGAGGTCATTCGTTCTCACCGTTGTCACAGACGGCAAAAAAAAAGGCTTTTTTTGGGGGGGGGGGGATTCTCAATTTAGCAAATAAAATTACGAGTTTGTTCAAATGAAAAAATACAAGCATGCACACATCCCTACATCCCATAAAAGGAAACATTGGGCATCTTTCATTTATCTTTTTAATTGCAAGATTGCAATACTCAAACTTTTGCCGAATCGTCAGATAAAATTTGGGATTTTTTTTGGAAACTCCTAGTGATTTCCTGTCGGAGTACCTCTGACGCTTCTACGTAATACTTTGAAAGAATTTTAATGAAACCGATTTTTAAATAATTGTCTGAAAAACTTGACGAATCAATATTTTTTCTTTCCCTGTAAGCCAACTCCTCTATCTGTCTTGCCCGTAACACGGCAGCCGAGAGCCAAGGCGAGCGGGCCCTTTGTCACTTCGGTCGCCAGGACATTTGCCCTCTAAGAATAGTGAAGTTTATACAACTGTTTCCTAACACACACACACGAAGAAAAATGCATGTGGTATCAATTTCAATTTATATTATTATTTTTTGTTAACAAAATATAATATCAAAATACAAGCAAAACTTACCGGAAAGATATGTTTGTGGACTCAACAGAGGACTTTTATGTACGCATAAAGATAAATATAAGTGTTCCTGTTGATATTAAATATTACTGGTTATAGTAATCTGAAAAATAATCCCAGGAAATGAACCCGAAGACGGCTGGATCAAAAGTGATCGTCTATTTCCAGGACAATTGGCCAGTGATCAAAAGTTCTGCTTCCTTTTCAAAAGGCATGGGAATAGTAAGACGAGTTTTGTTGTTCAGTTGTCTGTGATAAATGACTGCAATAAAAAGCCTGTTTACGGAAATGTGGTAGCACAAACCTTGGATCACCATGACAAATTTACATAGCCGCCTGCTGTATAGGAACCGACTTGGGTCTATTCAGGGGGAACTACATCAAAGGTAATCAATTGACAGACCAGCAGGGATGTGGGATTATCACCCCTGGAACTTACACAGTGGTTCTGTAATTGACCTCCAACAAAGTTCTCGGAAGAGAGCTCATAAAGGGACAATAGCGGTTTCTTGCTGTAAGATAAAGCCGGCCGAATGTTACTTGCGCCTAGAGAGGAGAAATAGCTTATGATGGTTTTATCAGTAGCAAAGCAAACATATATTAAAAAGAGCTGAAATTGACGAATTTTTTTAAATTAAAATATCTTATCTAACTTTTTTAAGGCATGAAAATTTTGAAAACACAGTTAAATAATTGTTTCTTAGCGCAGGAAAAAAAATGTGCGGTGATATTCGGAACGATAATGCTAAATTTTGTGCCTCTTTAGCGTGGCAAAAAAAAAAAAAAGTTTTAGTTACAATCTCCCATAGAAATATCCTAGCTGCTTTAATGAATATTTTTAAAACACATAAATCCTTGTTTCTTAACTTCGGAAAAACAAATCTGTCATAATACTCAGAACGATAAGGCTGAATTGAGCGCTCTTTAGCAAGGCTCCCATATGCGGTGTAAGAGTTGCACGACAGCTTACGGCTGGCCTGGGAGGGGGGGGGGGTCATATCACAAATTTGACAATTGCTAGGGGCCCCCACGACATAGGGGCCCTGAAAGGAATGTTCATCAATTGCCTACTGTAAGAGCAATAGACAAAAGGGCTCCATAATCCCTAAATCCACCACTGTACAACAATGGCTTCAAAAGGACAAAAAAAAAAGGGCATATAATATTGCATTTATAATACATTTGATTTATCATATTAATATCCATTCTCGTGGGTTTTTTCAACATTTAAAACTATCTTCAGATACATCCATGGGCATTTCGAAAGTAGATTGTAGTTGCTACTTTTTGAAAGAAAATAGTTGCAGCAGTAGTTAACTACATTCTTAATGAAGTAATTGTAGTTAACTACAAAAAAAATCTGACTACTGATTGAGTGTAATTTAAAATGAAGCAATTTTTTTTAAATTTCAAATGTCTGCCTAAACATTAATTAGTTGATAGAGGGTGGAGAGTTGTAGGGACAAGATGGCCCATTACAATATCTAGTCCTGGGGTTCACGGATTGATGTGGGGGCCCTGATACTAAGTAAGCTCGCCTCCCCCAAAAGAGAACGGATATATCAGTCACATACTCATAATAGAGAATAGAAATCAATGAAACAGTACACTGCATTGTGAGAAATGCCTTTAAATTTTCATTGGATAAGCAACTTCGCAATCTCGTCTTAATTAATTTTAGCTTTGAAAAAGCCCTTTTACAGCTTACTAGCGAAAGAGGTATAGTAAGTATATACCTGAAAACTTGACTAAGCTCTGTATATAGTATGCAGTTCTTATTATAATCATACAGTACTTTGTACACACATGAAGGACATGTCTTGCACGGCTGTTTTTCTTGGCACATTTGATTTGTAGTAGCACTAGCAGTTAAATCTTCAAAAATTGTTAGCATATAGCAGTAATTTTAAAAAATCTTCCTATTGATCGGGGGGGGGGGGGCAGAGGAGTTCGTTTTCAGAAAAAAAAGCCATAATTGTCACGATAACATGAATTTCAGGAGAAGAAATGTTCTAACAAGAGCTACAATTAGGCTGCAGGGCGCTGTAAGCAGTCAGAAGGGCGCAATAAACACACAACGGGACGCTACAAAATATTAACTATTACTCGTATGAGGTGTTTGTCCCTGACTTTAGACAGAACGAATTCTTAGTTTTTTGTCTATGTTTCAAAATATCTTTTGAAGTTTTTTTGAAATTCACTGTCGCAAAAACGGACCCTAAATGAAATTGTTAGCATACAGCAGCAATTTAAAAAAATCTCCTTATGGACCTGGGGAAAAAAAGAGGAGGGCGTTTTTCAGAGGAAAAAAAAACATATTTGTCGCAATGACATGAATTTCATGAGAAGCAGTATTCTAACAAGAGCAACAATAAGGCTGCAGGGCGCTGTTAACAGTTAGAAGGGCGCAATAAACACACAAGGGGCGCTACAAAATATTAACTATTACTTGTACGAGGTGTTTGTCCCTGACTTTAGACAGAACGAATTCTTAGTTTTTTGTCTGTGTTTCAAAAGATCTTTTGAAGTTTTTTCAAAATTCACTGTCGCAAAAACGGACCCTACATGAAATTGTTAGCATACAGCAGTAATTTTTAAAAAATCTTCTTATTGACCTGGAGGGGAAAAAAGGAGTTCGTTTTCCAGAAAAAAAAAGACATATTTGTCACGATAACATGAATTTCACGAGAAGTATTCTAACAAGAGCTACAATTAGGCTCCAGGGCGCTGTAAGCAGTCAGAAGAAGACACAACGGGGCGCTACAAAATATTAACTATTACTCGTACGAGGTGTTTGTTCCTGACTTTAGACAGAACGAATTCTTAGTTTTTTGTCTGTTTCAAAATATCTTTTGAAGTTTTTTCAAAATTCACTGTCGCAAAAACGGACCCTACATGAAATTGTTAGCACACAGCAGTAATTAAAAAAAAAAAATCTTCTTATTGACCTGGAGGGAAAAAAAGAGGAGGGCGTTTTTCAGAAGAAGAAAAAAAAAAACATATTTGTCATAATAACATGAATTTCATGAGAAGAAGTATGCTAGCAAGAGCAACAATAAGGCTGCAGGGCGCTGTTAACAGTCAGAAGGGCGTAATAAACACACAACAGGGCGCTGAAAAATTAGCTATATTACTGATCTGTGGCGTTTGTTCCTGGCTTTAGACTAAACGAACTAGCTTAGTTTTTTTCCCCATGTGTCAAAATCTCTTAAGTTTTTTCAAAATTCGATTCGCAAAAATGCGTGAAACTCAGCTTGGCATACAGCAGTATTTTTAAAAATCCTTAAAAACGGGTTGGGGGGGGGGCTTTAATTAAAACCACTGTAAAAAAACGGTAATGAAATCAATAACCGATTATATACTCTGAAACAACAACCGGAAGCAGTGGTTGAATCTTCTTTATCTACCGCCCTCCTCTCCCCAAATCATCACAGCAAAAATTCCCGGAAGTAATGTTCGAGATTTATGCCTCAGGCAACACTGGGGGACCCTCAAATGACCTTTTAGTGTAAGCAGTAGCGACAGTGGGGACAATGAAGAGGACGAAAACGCGCCTTGAAAAGAATCTCACGTCGGCCAGCCTTACTGGAGTACTGAAGAAATTCGTAGCATCAGGAATGGAGACTGAGAAAAAGAAAAAGAACTGCAGACACAGGAACAAGGGAATTTTTTTTTTCCAGAAATGAAAAGGTTTTTTTTTTTCTGCACAAAAAAAAGTGATGCCTTAAAAAAAAAAAAAAAAAAGTTAATTTTTTCTACCGGGGGCGCACCGGCCAAGCGGCCGGTTGCCCGGCGGGCCAGTCCGGCCCTGCATCTACAAGAGATTGGCTTTTTAGCACAAGAACGCGAAAAATTCATTGCACACTTGAAAGAAGCAACGTCAAAAAGTTTAGACTTCTCTTAATTAACAAAATGATTGAGTTTTGTCTTGAAGTTCAATTTATCTTTATCACGACTAAATGACTTTCTCAAAGTGTAGTATTATGGTAATCCTTTATCAATTTTACAATACGTACATGACTGACCGTTGGTATAGAAGCTTTGCAGTAAATTTCTTCTATGATCTATGCAATCTGAAATCCTTGAAAAAGGTTCGCCTTTTACAGATTGCGATTTTTCTTCAAAGCAAGCTAACAACACATCTGCACATGTGGTTAAAACACTTTGACTTAACCCTTACGGTACGGTACACCAAAAGAGGGACAAATAATTAAACGTTTAGAAGTTTTCCGGGGTTCCATTATTTATTATTCGGAGAACGGAGAACAGTATAACAAAACTTGAGCATAAAAATATGCTATAAAGTTACAAAAAAAAAAAAAAAAAAAACTCACCCAAAGCTAAACACGCTGCACTTTTTGATTCACTTTCAGTTGCTAATTAAAGATGCTGTTTGTTTGGCGGGTCTAGCTGACTAAGTGACAACCAAAGGGAGTGCAGACTGCAGGGACTTTGAACTGTCTCCTAGAATATGTGTAATGTCTAGAAAAGCCGGCTGTAGAACAAAAATATACCGGCACAGCATCGACATAGTGCGTTCTGGTTCAGTTTTTGACATTTTTTTTTTTCATATCTTGAGCCTTATGCACAAACAGAATGCATCTTCTAAAAGTTATATATAATGTTTTGGGTTCAACCAGGGGTGATTGTGAGTTCATGAAAAAATACCTGAAAGTTTTGAAGAGAAGTGTGTGTGTATGGGGGGGGGGTGCTTTTTTCAAAAAACCAAGGCTCCTATTATTTAAGCACACCTAATTTTATAATTATACATATTTGATAATAAATTGTCTTTCATAAACAAACAAGACACATTTCATACATTCGAATAGTTTCAAATAGTTTCTAGTTAAAACAATAGAATGGCATCTTAACATTATTGCTGGATGAATATTATTAGTAATTATCGCAAAATCACCGAAAATTCGGAAGAAAAAAAAATACCGAAGGTGGGAAGACAAAAGCATAATTAAAAATATTTTATTTCCGGTATTTTCGACCATGAAAATACCAGAATCGATTATGAAAATACCGGAAATCCGGTAAAATACCGGAACACAATCACCCCTGGGTTCAACTTATGTTATCTACTAACAATTTAAAGCAGTTTCGATAGAAAAAAAATTACTTATTTTTTCAAATTATTTTTTGAAAATTTCCATTTTTAGCATATATTTTCCAACTTTGAGCCTCATGCGCGAACCGAAGTAGTCAACTTAGATTTTTTATTTATTTTTCCCAAATTTTGGATACCAAACCACAACTTTTGAGAGGTAATGCGATTTCGAAATAAAAAAAAAATCGATATTTTCAAAATTTGACATTGTAGGCGATTTTAGCCCAATTTAAGGCTGATGTGCAAATTAAAGATCGTATGTAAAAGCTATAAAATATTTTTTTAGATTAAAAATGCACAAAATATTTACAGCTTATGGTATTTGCATTATAAAAAGTTACAGTTTTTTTTTTCTTTTTTCTTTTTGAAAATTTCCATTTTTAACATATTTTTTCCAACTTTGAGCCTCATGCGCGAACCGAAGACGTCAACTTAGAATTTTTTTCTTATTTTTCCCAAGTTGTGGATACTAAACCACAACTTTTGAGAGGTAATGCTATTTCAAAATAAAAAAATCGATTTTTTTCGACTCACCCTATTGGACACCTTTGGTGTGATTTGTGATCTTTGAATCTTAAGAATCCTTGGTTCTCATTCTCAACATCCGATCAACGATCCACTGCTTATATAGTTTCCTTATCATCAAGAATTCGACAACTTGGTTGTTATTTTTCAATCTCCAGTCGCTCAGAAATGTCCTTTTCTTGAACAAAGTCACATAAAATTATGCACATTTAAAGCATAATTTTATGTGATTAAGAGTTCAATATACATTATTAAAGATTAAAAAAAAATTTTTTTTTGAGTTTTTTTTTAATGGTAACATTATTTCAAACTTCATAAGTATTCAGCCAAAAAATTACTAAAAAGAAGAAATTATTTCCTTACCAATTGTTCTTAAAGATCAGAGCTCTATATTTAAGCTTCTAAAAGAGTATTTCATAAAGCTCTTCTAAATAAATAAGAGGACAAAATAAACTGAAATGATTCAGATGGAATTGTATCATATAATTTTTCGTAGTATTTACATTTAGCATTTACCAAAATAAACTACATTTCTCTATGAGAAATGCTACTATCTGAAGGTATTCCTATACAAAAAATATAATATTTAGATAAATTCAGACTATCAGTGTAGGCACCAACAGAAACAGGGTTGCCACATGAAAAATTCATTAAAAAAGTAGCAAAAGTAACCAAAAACGTAAAAAAAAAGTTGCAAAAAAGTAGTCCCAAAATTGAAAAAGTTGCAAAAAAAGTAGTCTCCAAAATCGAAAAAGTTACAAGAAAACAGTATTTATGATCAGATAAATGAAGTAAGAAATAAATAGTGCAGATGAAAATTTAACATTTGTAAAAAGTCCCCATCTGTTTTGCTGAGGAATTTAAACTGAATGTGCAATTACAAAAAAAAAAAACTTTTGCCAAAACTTATTAAAAAAGGGAGGGGGGGCTCCCATGACTACAGTTAATTCTATTCAACTATTTTTATAAGAATACAATGAAAAATCAATATAAATAAAGCAAATTATAAATAAAATACTGCCAGTAGCTGTTACGAGGATACAGTAAAGCAACATTATTAGTGTAAAAAATTACATGGTTTTTTGTTGCAAGAACTAGTTAAACATTAACTAGGACATTGAAAGTACAGCAGTTCTTTTGTCAGAAACTTGATACTAATTTGATTTTTTCCTCTGATTTCTTGACTACCATTTTCACAATTCAGCTTTTTCTTATATAATGTAATGCTCCACACAGGGCCGTAACCAGAACTTAGTTTCAGGGAGGATTTTACCAAACCTATTTTTCGTGAAATCTATAAAGTCAATAAAATTAAATTTCATGTTCTATATTCTATTGATTTTTGTTACAGTAGAGGTTAAAAGGGCATTAACATGAAAAATGGAAAAAAATGACTCATATTTTCAATGAAGAAAAAAAATCTGGACTTACTCATGCACGCGCATTCGAAGGAGTACTTTTAAAATTTCTACTACACGGACACTTATCAGATGTGTTAAAAATAGAGTTTAGTACTTACAAATTGGAAGAATTTTGGAGTTCTTTTAGTGGTATTAAAAATTTACAGAGAACGGTGTATTGTTAAGGTATGTTTGCAAAAACTACAACAAAAATAATTACTGCAGAAAACACACTTAATATATACAATTATTCAATAACAAGGGTCATTGCGCGTTTAAACGGTCAAAAAGTAGGAAAAGTAGGACATTTCACAAAAAAGTAGGACACTTTCACAAAAAGTAGGAAAAAGTAGGACAAGTATTTTAATGAAAAAATATGTTCACTTCAAAATCAAAAAAAAAATTATTCAAAAAACATCATCAAAATAGAATTGATCTTTACATACTTTTAGGTTGCCAGCACATGTCATACATGCAAAATAATTAGAAACAATATCGGACTGTCGATTCTAGAAGCAGCAAGTAAGATTTCCAGCTGTTGGTATATAAAGCTTTCTATTTTTTTTAAAGCTATAGCCTTAGTTGTGTAAAATAATTAAAGTAGTTCTTTCCACTAACAAGTTTATTAATTTTAAATTCGGAATTTGATTTTTGAAGTACTAATATATAGATTGAACGACAGTGGCGTAAGAACTTTGCAAAAACAGGGGGAGCCCGGTACAGCGCCAGAGCTTGGCGCTTTCTGGGAGGGGGGGGGAGACATACTTGGTCACACTCAAGCTCAATTTATTATAACGTAGTAAATGCTCAGATAGAAAAATTTTGTGGATAAAAGAAATTTAAAAACTTTACTATTTTGCCAAAGACAAGTTTGTGTGCACTTTTACGAAATTGATATGAACTAAGTTTTTTTGCTCAGAAAAAGGAAGTCTCGAACTTTTTTCCCGGAAAAATTCCCAAGTGGTTCCTTTTAAAAATGACTGTCGGCTATTTTTGGTGACTTGAGAGGCTAGAAAATTTTTTTAATCAAATGTTAGCAATTTTTGTCTTTAAACCAAATTTTAGGCCATCTTTGGTTTTATTAGAGGCAATAACTGGAATAGCAAAATGATCTTTGTCAATTTTTCAAAACTAAAACTTTAAAAACGCACTTTTAGATGATTTTTGATGATTTTGAGAACAAGGGAGATTCGGGACTCTCCTCTAGAAATTCTTGGAAGTGTAAATCATAAAGACGTAACTGAAACTCTTTGGTTTTAGAAAAAAAAAGTTTTTGAAAAATGCACTTCTACCAGAATTGAAAATAATTATCTTGTCTTTATCTTCCCGTCTAATACATCGTGTAAAAGAGGTAGCAATGGTTAAAATCCAGGTAATACTAACAAATACGGATTAAAAGTGGTATTAAAGAAAAACATCTCAAATTGTGGGCTTTAAGCTCTAAAAGTTAATTAGATACTGTTGATTTTTCATCCTCCAAACAAGAGTCACAAATGATTTTTCTTTTTTTCTTTTGTTCTTCACCAAAAATGTACTACAAAAATTTTGAATAAGGGAATTTTTCCAGGGGAGCTGAGCTAGTCTGAAATATTCCAGGGGGAGCTCGAGCTCCCCCAGTTCCTACTCCTCTGTTGAACGAAATAATTTTAAAATGCTAATGAAGAATAAAAATTATAAGACATAACTTTCATGCAGAAAAGTAAAACATAACATCACAACATCTTATACATAATATTAATATTTTCAGAGTACTGCATACATGTGTTTCAGCCTTTTTCAATGCAAAAAAGGGAGCTTTTATCGACGTCTTTTCATCTATAAGCTCATTGCATTGAAAAATGCAACTCAATGCAAATTTATGAAGCAAAAACATGTGTATCCACAAATCTGCAAGATGTTGTACAGTGAAACGTTATTTTGAATTTCAATAAAAAATATGTTTAAGAAAAATCAATATTTTATTGTCAAATGATCAGCTTGCTTTCAGTCTCTTTGATTGACTTGCACACCAATAGTCCAACATAGTAGTCTTTCTCTTTTGAATTTCCTTCTACTCATCCCTTATATTCTCCAAATTTGAGTCACTTTCTTCCAATTTCTTGCATGCAGCTTCTAGCATAGTTTGTGCAGTCCTTAATCCCTTCTGATCCTTCATTTTCATTGCACTTTTAATTTATTCATCAACATCAGAAACCAAAGATTTATAAGCTTTAGCTTCTTCCTTCGCCTCTGCTTCTTGCTTATCTAACAATTTTTCCATCTTTATTGCTTCTATGGCTTCTAGCGATTTCTTCTCAAATAATATCTTTTTTGCGTTTTCCTTTTCTTGTTTCATCTTTTCCTTGGCACCTTTTTTCTTCTGTTCAGCCTGAATTCTCTTTTCTTTCTCTAGTCGTAACAAATATGATTTATGAGCTCCACATCTCATTCTTAGGAAGTCTTTGCTAATTGGTACTTTGTGACAATGATAGTTATATTGTTTAAGGCCATCTTTAGTAGACTGCATACCGTTTATGGATGCTTCAGACAGACGGACTCTGTTATTAGTAAGATACTTTGATGTTTGCAAGAATCCCCGTTCAACATCTGCATTCCCATGAGGTAAAACAAAAACAGCTTTGACAAGTCTTTCTAATTCGGGATATTTAGGGTTATCAAAATCATCTTTTAAAGTAAAGATCTTCGCTCAATAATGATCAATTCTCTGTTCCAATTCTTCGTTTTCAGAGAAAAGCTGGTCAACTTTCACTTCTTCACATTGAAGTATTTTCCATTCATCTACAATTGAGTCAATCTTGCAAGGGGGAGATAGTGTAACAGCATTTGCTAGATTTTTTATCGACTCGACTGTCCATGATTGAACCCTGTTTTTATGGCTTAAACATTTGCTCTCTCTCAATATAACGTTTTCTAAAGGAAACTTCTTCATTAAATATCTTGTAAGAACATGGTAAAACCTTCTCGTGTCATGGAGAAGTGTTTTCCTTGCGCTCGATTTTATTTTTTTCACTCTTTCTCTGGCTTGTACACCGATTTCAATTTCATCATCATTTAGTTCACTTTTTATGCAAGGGAACGCCATTAACTTAAGTTCATAAATAGATTTTTCTCTGATTACTTCTATCTTTACAAAACGGCCAAGCACAGTCTTTAGAAGAAGACACCACTGTTCATACAGAATATGAATTAGCGGCTCCTCAGATTGAAAAAGAGTAAGAAACTTGTCAAATATTTTACTTACTGATAAAATAAAGTCCATTTTGGAAAGGGAAGATAGAGGACGTTTTAAACAGCTTACGATTCTTTGATATCTACTATTTTCTATTATCTTATTGTCCCTTTTAGGAAGTTCTTCAAAAAAATATTTTTTCAAGAACTGGCCACGTGACTCTTTACTCGTTCAATGGCTGGAGTCAATGTCAGCCACCTGCATTGAACATGTTTTAAAAATTTCAACTGATCTTCACCAAATTCACCTTGTAGTTTCTGGTATTCCTGAGTTCTGACAGGTGAAAGTTTAAAAAAATGATGCAAATCAACAACTAATTTGACGATATCATCTCCAAATTCCGAAAGAGCTTTTCCAAATCCACGATGAACAACATGTAAACTGCATGTATCCACATTCAAAAGAGCAGGGAGGTTTTGATTTTTCTTTTCCTCACTCACTAGACGAAAAACCGTTAGATTAACATTCAGTCCATCACTGCTAAGAGTAATTAGATTCTTCAAGGGGAGATTACAACTATCTATTGCGTTCAATATGTTTTCAGATATATCTGCACACAGGGCCGTCGGCAAGGGGGGGTGTGGGGGGGTGCTACACCCCCCCACTTTTCTGAAGAAAGGGGCCGCCGATTTAATTTCATTATTAAAATGAAATTTTAGAAACATATTTCATGACTTTAAATGAAATTTAAAAGAGAAGCGGAATAATTTAAACATTATTAAGAATATAAGTAAACCTGAATTTTTAAAAAGGTCCTGTATTTTCCGCGGCATTAATTATTACTTATCAAAAATAAATCATTGGGGCCGCGAAAAATAGTTGAGATTCCTTCACAGCAATATTCGTTGCGAAAAATATGAAATTTTCTCGTTCATGGGGTCATGTAAACGGAAACTATAGGTCGCCCTGCCCAGTTTGGAAAAAAAAAAGTACTGTATAAACATGTGCGAGAGCTTTAAAAGGTACGCGAACCTCTGTAACTAAAATTAGTTTAATTAATAAAACATAAATCAAATTATCTGTACATAATTCAACAAGATCGATGCAATATTAAAAAAAAAAAAGAATATATGCAGAGGGACGCCAAATTTTATATTTTAAATAAATTAAATTAAATGATCAATGCAATAATTAAAAGGGAAAAAAAGATATCATGCAGGGGCCGCTAAATTTTATATTTTAAATAAATTTAGATTAAAGAAAATTACACAAAATACCATTATAGAAAGATAGTGCAATGTTTACACTGAAGATAATTAAAAAGAAAATTTATCACTTTTCACTTTGTGTTGGGACCGAACGAATTTTTTTATGTAGTAAATTTGAAGAAATAATAATAATAATAAAAGTTTATTATACTGAAATAAAAAAGGGGGGGGGGGATTAAATGCGGTTGCCCTCTCTGCGGCACATTGAAGAGGCTCTTTCAACCTCCTCAGACCATCAAAATGAAAATCGCATATATTGGTGAATATTGTGCACATGGTTTAAGTTACTGTGATACTTCAGATTTTTTCTCTAAATCACATCGCAGTCAAACGACGTCAAATCGACGCAGTCAAATGTTCTCTATTTTAAGTTGATACGACTCCAGACAGCTCACATACAGACAGACTTTCTATTAAGGTAAGATATGTAGATGAAGAAGGTCTAGCAAAAGAATGTTTACTAACTCTGTATGCAGCTAAAGATAAGTCGAAATTGGGTTTGGCTACCACAATTGCCGAGACAATCCGCAACAATGAACTAGAATTGAAAAACGTCATTTTTCAATCGTGCGATTATGCGTCATCTATGCTAGGAAAATTCAATGGCGTTCAGCAGAAGTTATCAGAAATCGCAAATAAAACGATTCCATACATGCCTTGTCAGGCCCACAGGCCAAGCACGTATCCAGAACTTTGTTTAGGGGGGGGGGGGGTCCAAGGTCACGAAAGATAAATCAGAAGTATTAATTGTTTGTTACATTAGCACTAATTAAATTAAAACTATAATAATTATTAATATATAATGTGAAACAAAATATAATTAATTAAAATTGATAATGAAATTAAGTATAATTAATTTTAAAAAATGCGGTAGTAAATTAATTTTTGGCAATTAATAACAGTCATCCATACGAAAATTCTAAATGTGAAGAAAAAAAAATTCATCATATCTCATTTCATTCGCTGAAACATTTATGTTTATGCTTCGAAAAAGAGTGGTATATAATTCCTTCGAAGAAAAATTTCACAATAAAAGAAAATCAGAAGACAAATACAAATACAAATACAAATGTGGCGACCAGCAGCAGGCTCAGGGCCCAACTTGGCTGGTCCTAGTCAAATTAAAGACCCCAATGAAGATCAATAGCCCTCTTAAAGCCATCTACTCCATTGCTCTTTACCGCCTCTTCCGGTAAGCTGTTCCAAGTTCCCACTACCCTGCTGAAATAGTAATTTTTTCGAATTTCCAGGTTCGCCTGAGGTTTAAACAGC